>PVIJ01017723.1:0-28547 GCA_004024925.1 Scalopus aquaticus | reverse complement strand
GCTTATTTCACTGAGTATGATTCCCTCTAATTCCATCCATGTCGCTGCAAATTGCATGTGTTTATCTTCTTTGAATGCTGAATAGTATTCCATTGTGTATATGTACCACATCTTCTTGATCCAATCATTTATTTTTGGACATCTGGGTGGCTTCCATACCTTTGCTATTGTGAACAGTGCCGCAATGAACATACGGGTGCATGTATCCTTTTGGATTAGTGTTTTTGTGTCCTTTGGGTAAATTCCCAAAAGTGGTATTGCTGGGTCTTATGGAAGCTCCATACGACCATGGAGCAGCTTGAGGAATCCATGTTGAGCAGCTTGAGGAATCGCCATGCAGCTTTCCATAGTGGTTGGACCAGTTCACATTCCCACCAGCAGTATAGAAGAGTTCCTTTTTCTCCACATCCTTTCCAGCATTTGTTATTGCCTGTATTTTTAGTGTGTGCCATCCTCACAGGTGTGAGGTGGTATTGCATAGTGGTTTTGATTTGCATTTCCTTGATTATAAGTGATGTTGAGCATTTTTTCATGTATCTGTTGGCCATTTGCTTTTCTTCTTTGTAGAAGTGCCTTTTGAGCTCTTCTGCCCATTTTTTGATTGGGTTATTGGCTTTGTTTTTGGTGAGTTGTGTGAGTTCCTTGTACATTTTTGTTATCAGTCCTTTATCAGATGTATTATGTGCAAAGATCTTTTCCCAGTTGGTAGGGTGTCTGTTAGTTTTGGTTAATGTCTCTTTTGCTGTACAGAGCTTTTTATTTTGATGTAATCCCATCTGTTTATATTGTCTTTCACTTCCTTCGCTTGGAGGGATGTGTCTTTCAAGATTTTGCTGAGATGTATGTCGTGTAGAGTTTTGCCTATATTTTCTTCTATACGTTTTATGGTTTCAGGTCTTACATCCAGGTTTTTTATTCATTTTGAGTTGACTTTTGTGCAGGGTGTGAGGTAGTAGTCTAGCTTCATTTTTTTGCATATGGCTGTGTAGTTTTCCCAGCACCATTTATTGAATAGACTGTCCTTGTTCTACTGCATTTTCTTTGCTCTTTTGTCAAAGATTAGTTGTTCATAGATATGTGGCTTTAATTCTGGGTATTCTATTTGGTTCCATTGGTCTTTCTGTCTGTTTTTGTTCCAGTACCATGCTGTTTTAATTATTATGGCTTTGTAGTATAGTTTGAAATCAGGGAGTGAAATTTCTCTGTTTTCTTTCCTTTTAGTTAGTAGGGCTTTAGCTATGCGAGGTTTTTTGTGGTTCCATACGAATTTCATCAGTAGTCGATCTATTTCTTTGAAGAATGTCATTGAGATTTTTATTGGAATAGCATTGAATCTGTAAATTGCTTTTGGTAGGATTGTCATTTTGATAACGTTAATCCTTCCAATCCATGAGCAAGGGATGCCTTTCCATCTTCTTGTGTCTTCTTCTATTTCTTTCAACAGAGTTTTGTAGTTTTCTTTGTATAAGTCCTTTATGTCTTTTGTTAGATTTATTCCCAGATATTTGATTTTTTTTGGTTTTGATTTTAAGAGGATGGATTTCTTAATTTCTTCTTCTTCAGATTGGGTGTTTGCATATAGGAAAGCTACTGATTTTTGTGCATTGATTTTGTATCCTGCTACTTTACTGAACTGGTCTATTATTTTGAGTAGTTTTTCTATGGAGTTTTTAGGGTTTGTATATATATTATCATATCGTCTGCAAATAGAGACAGTTTAATTTCTAGATTGAAATATTTTTTTAAAAAGTATTTATTTATTTATGCATACAAGCTGGGGTTTAGGCCAGAGACGTGGGATGGCAAGAGGTTTCACCAGCAACAAAGTGTGGAGCAGAACATGCAGATCAACGGAAACACACTGCTGAGGGGAGCAGCAGGCGAGGCAGGTGAGGTCTGTCACACCATGTGGTAATCTCCCCTGCTGGGCATCGAACTCAAGTCACCGCTGCCAGCAGCTCCACAGCTCAGCGCTTAATCGCTGCACCACCAGGGAGACCCAGATTGAAATATGTATTTATTTTTCTTGGTACAACTCAATACAGACTCTTTTCTGCTAGGACATCATGATGCTATATGATGGTAATAGGATTTGGATGGAAGGGCAAACTCTTTGGGGAAATAAATTTAAACACAATTAATTTTTAAAAAATAATTTATTTTTGTTATTCATATCTTTTACATTATTGTGTGGTCCCCATGAGTTACCCATCACCTGTTCACCCGTGGAACCATCACCATAGTCCCCCATGCTCCCCTCTTCTCCCCTCTTGAGCCCTTCCCCTCCCCTCCTTCCCTGCTGAATGTCTCCTTTTATTTGGCTCCCCTATATTCCTTAAACACAATTAATTTAATAAAATCACTATTAGCTGTTGATGTCAGTCACCAGGTCAAGCAGGAGTCCTGTTTTTTTGTGTGTTCTTTTGTAAATGAATTATTACCTCATTTAAATATTTTTAATTGAAGTAACACTGTGTTATAACCTTATGTAGGGTCAGATGTGCACTGTTATAAATCAACATCTGTATATAATACATTAGCATCACCCCTGAAAGTTCAAGTCCAATTCTTCTCAGTTTGACCTCTTTTCCTGATTTACCCACCCAGGACTCCTTAAGAGCGAGGAAAGATGTGTAATTACTCAGTGATTCCACTGAGGGGAGCCACTTCCATAGCAAAGATAAAACAGATGTAAAATACAAACTTCAGGATCCAACATCAACTTTAGGGCATAAAGATAAAATTATTTACATACAAAAACATTATTTACATACAAAAACTTCAAATTCCTTAAAGCACTATAATTTTGGAAAAACTCTGTTCACAAAGGAAATATAAACATTCAGCTGTGCTGATTCGAAATGAAAATTTGTTGAGTTTTAGTGATGGTCTATCTCCTTAGGGGAAGGTAAAGAGCCTTTTTTTCGCTTTACATTTCCTTCATAAACACCCAGCACCAACCAAAAGCTAGTTGTAGCAATGGAAATAATACTTATTGACGGCTTGCTGTGTGCTAAATGAGTACTGACTCATTTAATCCTCACAATGATCATAGAATGTTGTGAATAGTTAACATCATCTTCACCTCACAGTTGCAGACACAGAGTTAAATGCAGACACAGAGTTAAATGAACTGTCCCAGGTGAGAGAGTGAGAAGCAGGTGGTCTGACTCTAGAGCCACAGTCTTATACTTCATGCTGCTACCTTTCAGTCAGTCTGTAAGACTTAAATTAATGAATGATGAGTGAAAAAAGAAAAACAAGTGCGAGAGTGAAACAGTGAAATAAGGTAGTGTAGGTAATTGTTCCAGTGATCAGAATCAGAAGTATTTTTACTTGAGACCAAAGGAGAAAAGTCAAAACAGAAAAGTTGGTCATTCACACGATTACATGAAAACAGCACAAATGTTAAAAGAAATAGATGAAAATGAACTTGTTTTGGATATAGTTTAATATTGGAAATTTTGCAAGACTTCTTTTTTTAAATTGTTATTTATATCTTTTACATTATTATGTATTCCCCTTGGGTGACCCACCACAAATTCACCCGTGACCCATCACCATAGTCTCTTGTGCTCTTTTCTATCTCTTGTTTGGCTCCCCTATATTCCTGTTATAAGTGAAACTATTCAATATTTTTCTCTTTCTTTCTGGTTTATTTTGCTGACCATGATCCCTTCTAGTTCCATCCATGTTGTGGCAAATTGCATGTGTTTATCTTTTTTGAATGCTAAATAGTATTCCATTGTGTATATGTACCACATCTTCTTGACCCAATCATCTATTTTTGGGCATCTGAGTTGGGAAACTTTGCAAAACTTCTTAAAGATAATGATGTTGGGATAGTAGCAGAAGGTTTTGGCCAAAATGAAGTGCATATGGGCACCAGAGATGCAAAAAAAAAAAAAAAAGATGGTTTGTACAAAATTAAACTGTTAGAGCTTCATCTTTTTCATATTTTATTAATATATTCTAACTTGCCTCATCTTCCATCACCATCTTTAAAACTGTTCTTCTCCCCTCTTTTATTCCCATTTTTGCAACTGTTTTCAAAAACTCTGACTTTGCCATATTTTCTTGGCTTTGATAATATGGAAACCTGGAGATAAAAGGGGCCTCACAGAAAAATCCAAAAAGTTACCAGCTAAGCTAGTTTCCCCTGATGTAAAGTGATTTTACGCATACTATATTCAACACTGAAATACCAAACTTGAAAAAAAAAATGAGTCATTTATAATCCAAAGCAGAGGGGAAAAATGTCTTAGAGACTCTCCTAAGAAAAACTAACACAGAAGCTGAGAGATGTGCTCCATGGTCTTTGGAGCAGAGCTATAATCACTTTCAGATCATTTTCTGGCTGAAAAAAAAATGCACACATGGTAATTTAGAAAAATTTGACTTATGGAGACTAACTCCCTGGGCAAAGGGAATGAGAAAACCCTATTTTATTATCTTTGTGAATCATCTCTTCCTTATTTCTGTAAAAAGATTGTTATAAAACTCATCAAATATTACTTAGGAATAAAACCAATGTTTCTGATTCATTTATAATATAAAGTTAATTAATTTATATAATTAAGTGCCATTTGGGGCCTCCCTGGTGGCGCAGCAGGTTAAGCGCTGCGCTGTGGAACTGTCGGCAGCAGCGCGAGTTTGATGCCCGGCCGGGGAGTTTCCCACATGGCGCAGCAGACCTCTCCTGCCTCGCCCGCTGCTCCCCTCAGCAGTGTATTTCCATCGATCTGCCTGTGCTGCTCCCCACTCTGTCTCTGGTGAACCCTCTCGCCGCCCCACGCCTCTGGCCTGTACCCTAGCTTGTATGTGTAAATAAATAAATCTTTAAAAAAAAATAATTAAGTGCCATTTTAACTTCAAGATGCTGTAAAAAAGACATTTACCCTTGGAGGTCTGCCTGTTTCCAGGTATCAGTTGCATATAAGCCTTTCTAGACCCTCTCAAATGCTTTTGCTCAGTCTAGAATAAGAAAGATAGATTCGGAGTTACTGTGAACTGCTTGTTCTTCTGACTAAATGGTACAAGAAAAGTGACCTGTCTTTTATCCCTGTTTGATTTCACTTCATGAAGGGCTTGAGTAGCCAGATAGGGCCCCTAGACCAACAAGCTCCTAGGAGAGTGGTACCCCAGGTCTGCCAGATCCTGGAGAAAACAAAAATCCATCCACACGGTGCTGAGACTCATACCCAGCACTCCCACCTCCGTGAGTAAGTGCCAAAGGGGCTGGGGTCTGGGAGGGTGAGAGAAGCCATCCAAATCAGCCTGCACAGCTACAAGTGCAAGTTGGGGATTGGAGAGCTTAGTGAGAACAAGGAATGTCTTAAAAAGTGCCTCTGATGGGTCCTAGCCCACTGCCCATTCAGTTGTGTTCTTGTCATATGGCTCAGGTGAAGTCAGGCTCATTAAAATACATGGTTGGCCTGAAACCAGGAAATAAAGAAAAAAATAAAAGAAAGCAGCTGGCTGTTAACAACAACAACAAAAAAAGTCTTCTGGCACATGGCACTAAAAAAAAAGAAAGTGAAGACTCCCTTAAGAGTTTAGCACCGGTCTATAGGTGAGGAGAACGACTGGGCAGAAGAGTGGTTGCGGTTGTGAAGCCTCTCTGATGTTTGCCCTCCAACCTGGAGTTTTTGCTCTTGGCCAGGACAGTCTTTCCCTTCCTTACCTACTGCCCCCACCTGACCATTCTGATGGAGGCTGGTGGTGATTCTAACAAGTGAATCCCAGTACCAGTGATGGGGTCACTGGGAGGGGGATGGCTGAGGACGATGCTTGTTTTATACCGTTACACACTAGGTGAGTGATGCTTCCGAAGGTTTCTATGGGCAAGTCTGAGAATCTATTATCATATATGATATATAGACTTCATATGTGTTTATGTACAAATGTGTTGTAAACCTCTCTCTATATCTTTTTGGTAGAAAATACTACTACATATATACATATATATACACACACTAAATATATATACATATATATGCATGCATGCATGCATACATACATATGTATACATACATTCATTTACACCTGTATATATATGTGTGTGTATTTTTTTTTCAGAACACAAAACCTGGATATATTGGGACAGCTCGATAGTGAAAATGCTAGGAGAAGGATCCTAGCATTTTTTCCAAGTTGCCTCCTTTTTCAAGATAAATGATTACAATGGCCATCATAGACATTAAATTTCCTTGAATTGCCTGCTCATCACACTGGGAACTTGAGGAAGATGTGTAATGTGACTGACAGAACACAACTGCTTACATGAGCATAGCAAGCACATGCAGTGTTTTGTTATAAGTACTCTATATACTTTCATTCTTGACTCCTCTCTAGACTTCAGGGGGATGGACAATACCCATTTATGGATAAGGACACTGAGGTAGCTAATAAATGCCCTGTCACCTGTCGTCACCACTAGTAAATGTGTCTCTGAAAATGGAAAAGCAATTCATTTGTCCCCGTGCCCTTTTTAGCATTTCTTTGCATGATTTTTATTTTATTGAGGTCATACTGGATTACAACATTGTATATGATTTCAAGGGGCTGGATCATCAACTCACACCCTCCAGGGTATGGGACCATGAACACCCAACACCAAGGCACCAAAAGTCCTCCGACATAGTCCTCGTGCCTCCTCTCCACTTTCCACTTTGCTCTTCGCAGAGAGTATAAGGCAATATCTTCCTTGCACCAAGCCTCCTGGAAAATTTGGATATTAAATCTTCTTGACTCACAAGGAAAGGGAAACTATTATTTTGGGAGCATTTTCTGGGTCTAATCGGCTGACTACTCCAGAATGAAAGAACTAAATGAAAAGTGGATTTGAGATGCACTTGCCATGGGAAGCAGGATAAGATCTTTAAGACTAATGAGGTCAGAGGAAGAGGAAGAAGGAGGGGAATTACAGAAGGGGTGCCCAAGAGAATGGGGCTGATCTGAGAGAAGTTACCCAAGGCATGTTTTTCACCCTGGAGGAGCTGGATGTGTAGATGCACTTTACAGAAGCCCATCATGAATGATAGTATAGGTTGTCCTTTTTGTGACTCTCAGTGAACCATGCTTCTCAGTATCCACACATGTGTGCTCCTGTCTCCTTCTCTTGAATCTCATTTAGGCCTGTGAATTGCTTTAAGCAATGGGATGCTGCAGAAAAGCCATAGCCCTGAGATTACATGGAGGAGACTAAAAGAAACCAAGCATCAGTAAAAATTGTAGCTGCAAATCTATGACCTCAGGCCATTGTCTCAGCCGACTTCCAAATGTTTCAGCCTTTCTGGTGGAGGCTCTAGATATGTGAATGAAGAGACCTCAGCAGACACCACATGGGAAAGAAACACATCATCCCCCTGTGCCTTGTCTGATTCCTGACCACAGAATCGGGAAAATAGTAAGACAGCTATTGGTTTAGGGCACTTACACAATTTCAAATAGTTTGCTTCACAGCAATTGATAATTAAAGCAAATTGTACTGTTTGTATTTCCAGGAGCTGCAGAGAAACCCAGATTTCCTCTGCTGCAGGCTTAGTGTCCTTTATTTACTCCAGCTCCATAGATCCTGGTGAGAATTCCACACCATCTGCATCAGACATCTCACTTGTTGGTCACTTAGCAGTAGTGATGCCATGATTTTGCAGACATTTTTTCTGGTTACCACATATGGACAGCTGATCCTGCCCTGCTTCTTCTGTAATATCTTGGGATACCTATAAGCCTAAAGAGGTGGAGGAGGAGGAGAGCTGGGCATCTAGTGGGATAGTGTGATGGTTGGTTTTATGTGTCAACTTGGCCAGGCCGGGGTACCCAGATACTTGGTCAAGCATTACTCTGGATATTTCTGTGAAGGCCTCTGGGTGAAATTTTCACTGAAATGGATTTTTGGATAAAGCAGATTGCTCTCCATAATGTGGAATTTATCCAATTAGTTGAAAGCCTCAGTAGAACAAAGACTGACCCTTCCCAGGAATTCTGGCCTTAAACCGCAACTCTTTCTTGAGTATACAGCCTGTTGGTCTATCCCATTAGATATTGGACTTGACAAGCCTTTCAATTTGTGCCAGTTAATTCCTTCAGATCTCTCTCTCTCTCTCTCTCTCTTTCTCTGAATCCAGTTGGCTCTCTTTCTCTGAGAAACCCAGACTGTCGTAGATGTAAGATTTATTACATATATTCTTTGTGGTGTGGAATAGAATAAGCTCAAGAACTTCTGAGCTGGGACGAGAGTGTGTGATCCCTTGTTACATGTATTACAGCAATTATTGGATTGAGAATTTGGAGCTCAGTGTTTAGCTTCTGGCTCTGCCTCTCTGTGACCTTGGAAAAACGAATCAATCTTCCTGGCCTCAGTTTCATTATGTCCAGAGCTCTCAAAAATTTCTGCAATTTAAATATGGTTATTAGAATAAATAAAGAAACAATGGAGTCATTGTTACTTCAATAATGAATGCTTAATCATGGCCCAGGTGGAGACCATATAAAAAGCTTTCTCTTAAAGAGCTTAAAAATGTGGGCATATTTTGTATTTCCTACTTTCTGCAAGTTTAAGTTGTGTGAGCTGAATAATGTTATATTCTTGGGGGTTACCATACTTGATCAATTATCCAGGGGCATTAACCACACCTGTTCACATTTACTTTTTTTATTAGTTGGCCTCAGAGCCAATAAAATTATAGTCCGTTCAATTCGTTTTCATAATCCACTGATTGCTTTTAATCATATATTTTCTCCCAAGTGACTGAGTGGATGGGGGGAGAACTAAAGTGTCAGGGCTCATCACATAACAGAAAAACCAACAGCTTCTATTTGACTTCAGGGGCTTGGAACCCTCAGGACCCAGGCATACCTTTCACTTTGAGTGTGGGTTCGCTCACATAGTTATGGGCCTGTGTAAGTACAAGAGCCCCAGATCCTAGGAGTGTCAAGGAAGACTCTGACAGTTCTGTGATTCCCAGAACAACATCCCACATCATTAAGCGCCCACTGATGAGGACTGACTCAGGTCACTTTTGTGATAAAGCAGCGGTGACCCAGGGATTTTAACAGAGGGATTCTCCCACGTACCATGAGCACAGACCGCAGAAGCAGAGTGACTTTGCAGTTAATGCCTCTTAAGTGCTTTCTGACTCCTGGGGAAATTCTGTCTGTCTTGCTTGTTGAGTCCTACGCTGGATAAATAACAATGGTGGGTTTGTTACTGCTGTTCCACATAGAGTTTGGAAGCACAGAGATTTAAGACTAGGAGCATGTGATCTTAGAGATGGTGGGCTTAGTGGTTTTCAAACTGAAGTGCAACTGTGTAGCCTCAGCCTTTTGTTTGAAATAAACATGATGTAGAAGGGCACCAGAGAACTGCAAGTGGGGCAATTCAGGTGAGCAGTCAAGGCAGGGTGAGGGCTAATATTTCCCATGGCTATTTACCCAAGCTTCCCAAAGACCCAGGTGATTTTCTAAGAACCAGTGGTGTGGGTATGACCCAACTTCTTCTCAGATATGAGGAAACAGAGGCCCATCAACCTGAAGGGTCTTCCCAAGAGCACTCAATGAGTGCTGTGGAGCAGTTGGGTTATTTCTTCTAGAAGCTTCTCCCTCAAGCTATTCCCACACTACCACACTGCTACCATGAGTTGCAGTGATGAAGTTTTTGGTTTGATTTTCCTGCTGTAAGTCAAGGGGCATTGCTCCCCATGAACTTCTTGAAAGTGTCTGGCTGTCACCTCCTTCTTCTTGAAATGCTTTGGTAAAGTTGGGGCCCATTTCTTTCAGTGGGTCAGTCTCCTAGAAAGTGAATATCATACTATCTGGGATACTAATTGTCTAACATTTTAGTTGCTACTGTAACAAATCACCATTAGCTTGGAGGCTTGAAATAATAGAACTTTCTTTTATAATTTTGGAGGCCAGAAGTCTGAAAATGGCTTCATTGGACTGAGAGGCTGCAGAGGATATTTCCCTTGCCCTGTGTTGCTCCACATTCTTTAGCTTCTGGCTGTATCACTCTAGTATCTGCCTCTGTGGTCACATTGCCTTCTCTTCTGTGTATCAAACCTCCCTCAACTTTCCTTTTATAGAGATAGTTGTGATTACAATTTCGGGCTGTAATGCCAGCAAGGCACAGAGCAGGTTTTCTATGATCCGGATAAATGGGAAAAGGAGAGTCCTGGAGTCCTTAGTGGTTGTTTCAGGCTTTTAATTACTTTCCTACACTTTTGTGGTGAGATAACCAGGTGCAGGGCAGGCAGGGAGGCTTGCAGACGAGGAGGCTAGTAGGCCTTCCAGCCCCCTGCAAATATTTACTCTTTCTGGGTTACTCGGCCATACGGTCCTCTGCTGTCTCCGCCCTTACATGCTCCGCCTCTTGGCTCAGGTCTGCTGACTCATGCAAGCGCACCCACACCAGGCGTTGCCACCAGGCATGCATGTAGGCCAGCAGGGGTCTATCAGTGCTGACGGGGCAGAAAAACCTGAGGCCATCCCTCAGAGGAGAGCCTGGAGCCTGAGGTGTACCAGCCAGTGGTGAACCAAGATTCAACCCAAGGTGGTAGCCGGAAGTGCGACAGGCTGGCGCTGCTGAGGTGGCCCCACAGCATCCAGTCATGCCTGCTTGAAGGTCAGGCCAGCCTGTGCCAGATGTCGGATTGGACATGCCAGAGGCAACAGGACCTGGAGACAGAGCTGGAGGGTCAGAAGCAGGAGACAGCTCTCAGAGGGAGCTGGACACAGGTCAGCAGTGCTCATGGTGTCTGAGTACAGCCACCGGGCACTACAGCCCTTTGAAACCTAACAGCAGAGAGCCCTTCATAGCGCTTTTAGAATAGGCCAGTGGGTTACAGACCGGTGGTGGTTATTAGCAGGTAATGTTGGAGGCAGGAGCTGAAGTTAAGTGGTAGTTTGAATTAGAGATCTGATTTAGAGATCAGATGTGAAGGTCTACAAAGTTCCTGAAGTTCTTTCCAGGACGAGTCTTTCTAATGAGCCTGTCTGTAAAGGTCTTTCTGGGAGAAGGTCCCAGTGAATAGCCTTCTGGAGCCTTGGCTTATATCCTCTGACTTTCAAGTGTGATTGGGCCATTTACAATTTCAGCTAACTGGCTGGTGCTGCTCAAGCTCCAAATAGATTGGTCCATTTACAATCCAGCACTGTTCAAAAGGGAAACTGCAGCCTCCTGCCCAGACGCTACCAGCAGCTCTTGAGCAGTGCACCCAGGGACCCTGCAGCCAGCCCGATGCTTGTCCCGGCAGCCCTGAGCCAGGCCAGCACCACCGGAGCTTGGGGCAGCCCACAGACTACACCCGCAGCTGGCTCTTACATCTAATCATGCCCTTCAGTAGCAGCAGTCATGGGGCAACTGTTTCATCCCTATCTCAAAACCCTTAACTTAATTATATTTGCATTTTTTTTTGCCATTTATTTTTATGGGCTCCAGTGATTAGGAACTGATTTCTTCGGGGCACATTAATCAGCCTGCCACCCTAGTCTACCTGAGGGGTCATTGTGGCCCTCATGGGAGAGGACACATGAAAAAATGCTGCTTTAATGAAAGCAGATGTATTAAGTATCACTTTCCTATGTGATAATAAATCTTAAAATGTTTTCCTTGTAACAATGATAATGTCTATCTCAATAGCAGAACGTACATCAAAGTCAGGTAGCAGAGTAAGATGCTGGTAAGAGATCTTATGTGAGTTAAACTAGGAATAGTCACTCGTTCTACAAATATTCATTGAACACCTGTGCATGCCAGGACCCTTCTAAGAAAATGGGCCCTTATTAAATAAAGCAGATAAAAGCCCCTACCTTCATAGAACTTAGATTATAGCAGTGGGGGAAAGAGGAGGGCAGAGAATAAAGAATACCTGTAGTAATAATACAATTATATTAATATAAATAATAGAAATATTACTAGAGTCTATAGAAAGTTGGACAATGATTTATGTGGAGAAAGGAAGGATTGGGGTGGATAGCAGGTTTCGCCAAATGGAGACATTGGGCAGATTTGCAGGAGGCGAGGGAGCGTGTAGTGCAGACATCTAGAGGAAGAAGAGTTCTGCTTGACTATGGTTGTGAGAAACTGAGAGGGATACTTGAGTAAATTCTTAATGGAAATGAAACAGTCAATGCTCAATATCTTTTTCAACACAGTCCCTTGTGTTTCTGTTTTGGGGATTACTACTGGAAATTACAGAGGCCCGGAACATCTGTGCGGCGGGCCTAGGGCAGGCAGCTGGAAGCTCACCCAGCGGAACTGCGCTGGAGCACACTAACTGTTCTTCCTGGACTGGATGTAATCCAGCAAGATGGGGGTGGGAGCACAGCTTTTTAAAGGGGAAATTGGAAATCTAGGATTGTCGAATAGTCTAGATACAAAACAAATATATATATGTATGTGTAGATAAATTTCTTAATTGAAGTAACATTGGTTTACATCATTGTTCATATATCAAGAGTAAAGTGTGACCCCCATCAGGTGTTGTTATCACACCAAACTCCCTACCAAGACAACCATGGTCCACCACCATAGTTCATTGTTCTCCCTCCACATTTTCCTCTCACCCCTCCCCCTCTCCCTCAGTTCTATAGTCAGCTTTCTAGGGTTAGTTCTTAGTTTGGTTTTATCTGACCATTTGTTTAGTTTCTCTATATTCCACATATAAGTGACACCATTAATATTTGTCTTTCTCCTTCTGACTTATTTCACTTAGCATAATCCCCTCCAGTTCCATCCATGTTGCTACAAATGGCATGAATTTATCATTTTTGATAACTGAGTAGTATTCCATTGTGTGTATATACCACATCTTCCTGATCTGCTCATGTGCATTAGGTTGTTTCCATAGCTTGGTTATTGTAAACAGTGCTGCAGTGAACATGGGAAGGCACTTATCTCTTTGAATTAGTGTTTTTGTATTCATTGGGTAGATACCTAAGATGGAATTGCTGGACCATATGGCAGGTCCATTTCAAATCATTTGTGAGACCTCCATACCATTTTCCAGAGGGGCTGACCAATCTGCATTCTGACTAACACATCCCACATCTTCACCAGTACTTGTTTTTGGTCTTTTTTGCTATGGACCATTCTTACAGGTTTGAGGTGGTATCTCACTGTGGTTTTGATTTGCATTTCCCCGACAATAAGTGATGTTGAACATGTTTTTTTCCACATGCCAGTTGGCCATCCATATGTCTTCTTTGGAAAAGTACATATTTACCTCTTCTGACCATATTTTGATTGGGTTATTTGTTTTCTTTTTGTTGAGTTGTATGAGCTCTTTGTAGATCTTGGATATCAGTCCTTTGTCAGATGTATGGTGTGCAAGTATTTTCTCCCATTCAGTAGGGTATCTTTTTGCTTTAGCGATGTAAACCAAATGATTTTATAAAACTATGGAAAGCATAGTATTTCCTAACTTTTTTTTTTTTTTAGTTGAGTGGTATGGGAGGGGAGGTGGAGAGTATATAAGTGTGGTAAATGTTTTCAAAGCTTCTCAAAAATTGAAATATGCTTCCAGAAATAAAAACAATGATTTTCAAATAAAACAAAATGATTCTAAAAAACAATTTCGACGGTAATTCCTTTATTAAAATGGTGGACCAAACTAAATATAGCCATGGGCCAGATTCAACTCAGAAGACAACAGTTTTCAACTTACAGTTTATGAGATACTTTCAGCAAACTTCAGATTGTCATTCAGCTAAGGGTGGGAAAAGTTTTCTTCAAAGACCACCATGGAGACTTTAGACCTCCATTGTATCCCGGGGGTTACATGGGATTCACTTGCAGTGTGGTTCCCAAATGTCCTCTCGTGAAGCTATCTGTGGTGATGGGCCTCCACTGACCACTGCCCCCTCAAATCTTCTTATTATTAGATGCAGCACTTGGTCTGACTTATGGTGTTTATTTTGTGAGAATATGAAGGAAAGGGATATTTCAAAAGTTTTGAGGAGGTAACTCATATTGCTTGATAGAGCTAATAATTGTAAAGCACTCTATAAATGTTATTTGTGGTTTTCATTGTGGTTTCCAGTAGAGATATTGCTATTATTGCCTAAATAAGTGCTGGGTTAAGCCTCCAGTTTAGCCAGTTCTATTTATTTATTGTTGTTGCTTTCTTTCTTCAGTTAAAGACAAAGGGAGTAAGAACAGCAAGTTATCATCTCCCATTTTGAAGCACTGCATTGTCCTTCGAGTTTTTTATTGTTGAGGAAGGTGGCAGATGTTACCATTTTTATCAGTGTTCTGCTTCTAGGCACCTGACAAGATTGTACATCTCTGCTCTCTTGAAGTTTTGCATGCCCACCAACTTCTTCAGAAATTAATGTAGCTCTTGCTTTTCAGTTTGTATTAGCTACAATGCTTTGAAACAAAAGGGGCTGGGAAGAGAGGAATCAGTGATCAGGCTAAAGTTATCAAGGGGTGCTTGGTGATGCCTTTTCAGGTCAGCTCCTCTGTCGCTGGCAAAATACCAGTCCATTTTGAACTGTTGTTACTGACAAAGCTGGAGGCAATATTTATCGCAGCTAGACAGAATTCCAAATTACTGGTTAAACTAGACTAAACTAGGACTAATGGAAAAAACCTGCCCAGTGCCTCTTAATAGCTAAGATTCTTTGGATGCAAAACTACTGGTGTTCTAGACTTTGTACTTGGGAATATCCCAAAATTCATCAGGATAACTTGTGACATAGAGAGTTGGTTTCTTCTCCAGTCCTTTACAATTTTCTCAACAGATAAAGGGGAGAGGTAACATTCTATGCAAATCCTTTTACCTTGTTCTACCTGACAAATGTGCAACAGACTTGGGGACAGGCACTAATCTGATTTGTTTAGTTAACATAAAGACCTTCCAAGTCACACTAAACAATCGAACAAATGTTATGGATTCTCTTATCAAGATTAGTTAACTTCCTAGAAAAAGGGATAAATGGTCATTCCATTTCACACACACAGATGTTTCTGCTATCATGGAATTTATTCCTTCCATGAGATCTTGAGTTTTGCAAAATTGAACACTAAAAACTCCAAAGAATTCTTTTACTTTTGCACCTTTATGACTATGCAACATAGAATATCATCCCAAAAATGCCAATGCATTATAAAAGGTACATTGTTTTTAAAAAATAAATACTACTAACATGTAAAACTTTACCTCTGAAACAAAGATAGCTTGATTAAGGGCATGTGAGGCAAGGAGAGCCTGCTGAGTTCAGGAGACAAGCACACACAGTTTGGGAAGAACAGAAGACTACTCCCTGCTAACAGAGCACACGTTAAATATGAATGAAGCAGATGTCTGGGGTCAATGGGGTTCTTGCATCAGATTTGATTCCCCGGAATCTGTAGTCTCCAGTCCTGTCAGTATTCTTGGCTTCAGTTGTGTTGGCCAGGAACACTCACATTGGAAACCATGTAAGTTCTACTTATATGGTTTTACTTTTTATTAATTATGTATGAAATAGTTTATGTTATAGGAATATGCATTGTGGCAGAACTGACTGGATTATGCTTATGTTTGGGTATGAATTGTTACAATTGAGATCAAGGGAATTTTCAAGAAGTAACAAGCAAGTTGAATATTGGCCAAAGAGAGTTTTTATGGTCTCTTTTTTTCCACATAATTTTCTCTTCTCGATCCAGAAGAGGGATTTATACCATCCTTTTGTATTAAGTTACTTTTAGCATTATTTTATAAGAGAACTGTCTCTTTTTTGAATGTACTACATTTATAAGCAAATGAGTTAAAATAGTTTAAATAAGGTTAGTGAAAAATTTCAGAGTAAGTGGATCCAAATCTTGTAAAGGAGGGAGGGTTGACTTCCTAATTTCTTTTGTTTTAGTCACCACTGGCAGAGGACATGGTTATCCTGAGGGCATCTAGATATTTGAGGAAAAACAAAATATTAAGGCTTTTTAAAGAGCTATTTTGAGACCTGGCAAAATCCCATACATGTTTGCCGGTTTGGGCTTAGTTTTTGCTGAACACTTTTTCTACTAACTTCAAAATCAAAGTTTAGTTCAAGGGAGATTTAATCTCTACAATATGTTTTTGATTATTTGTATATAACTCAGCAAAACAGTGTTTGGTAAGAGTTATTTATTTTTCATTTCTTTAATTTTTATTGAGCCTCATGATTTTTTTCCCATTTCCTTTCTTCAGCTTTAATTTAATGAATATCCTTTGCATGGACAATAAAATACTTGCATTTTGAGAGACTCAAATTTTGTCAAAACATCAATATTCTCAGAGTGGGCCACGACACATTTCCCATAAGGAATGTTGGGGCTGCTTAGAAAGTGAAGGTAGGGATTGGAAGTCTTTTAGTGCCTCTCTTATTTCTTGATGTGTCTCTTTGTGGGTAGCTCTAAATCTAATATTGTTGCTTGGTATTGTGAATGATGGCAAGACACAAGAACAACAGGAAAAGCAACGCTCAGTCCTTATTAACTCTTTCTCCCTGCACAAACACATAAGCTCAACTTCTAGCAATTGCTTTAAAAAGAATAATTTGGAAGTAATAGAACTTGAAGTATTTTCATAAACTAAAAAAGAGTATTTATGCCTGTCAACTTTGAGATTGTATTAAGGCCTGCTGGGTAGTTTCACTTCTTTCCTTAATTCTTCCAGTGCTTTCTTTTATTTAGTTCTCCCACCGTCCTGTCTTCCTAAGTGAACTTGCTCATCTTCTCCAGATTTCGAGGCTCTGATAGGTCACTTGCACACTGTTGAGTGGGAGTGCTGGCCTCAGCAGGAACTCCTGGGAGGACAGCTGCTATCCGAGACTCAGGAGGGTGCCTGTCCTTTCACTGGGGCCCAGTCCCTGCTAACAGCCTTCATCTGCACAAGGCAGGATTCTGGAGCTTGCTCTTAGGGATCAGCTACCTCCAGCGACTTCTCCAGGAGTTTACAGAATATTAGTGAATTCTGGTGGGAATTGGGATCTGGGGGAAAAAACTGAGAGGGTGAAAAATGGGGGTATGGCATTTCTCCTTTGCTTAAAGTGATTCTACTCCACAGGCCCATTTCTTCCTTACCCACGGGTTGATCTGGTTGTTCATCTGGTTCATGTCTGGTTGATGTCTACACTTACACACTGAGATCTTGAGTCAGGGTGGGCACTTTCTAGCTTAAATTTGTGATACGATTTGCTTGGGTTTAAACTGTATTTCCTCAGCTTTCAGCAATGCCGATGACTTCAGCTAAATAAAATTTTATAATAACTAGTTTTCTAGATTCACTGCCTGGGGTGGATTGGGAGGTCAAGAAAAACAGATACAATGCAATGATATAAAACTCAGGGATAGGATTTGATATCTTTTTAAATAACAGCTTTAGTGAGGTTTATTTCATATGCCATCAAATTCATTCTTCCAAAGGGTACAATTCATTAGGTTTTAGTATATTCCCAAAGCTGTGCAAACATCCCTATCTAATTGAAAATTATTTTTATCACCCTCAAAAGAAACTTGCTACAGATCAGCAGTCCGCCTTCAGGCATCTCTCCCCCGCTTCCCTGTCAACTGCTATCTATTTTGTCTCTGCGGATTTGCCTATTATGGATGTATCACATAAAGAAAGTTAAACAATATCTGGTCTTTTGTGTCTGGCTTCTTTCAGTTCATATAATGTCTTCAAGTGGCTGTTTTGCAACCATCCCAGGCAGGGTAGATTCACCATCGGTTCTAATGATTTGAAAGAAAATTTTAGAGCTCTTGGCATCACTTTCAGAGGTTTTAATGGTGAGCAGGGGAAACAAGCCAGCAGGGAGACAGCGACTTGAGCCCCCTTCCCCAGGGTGATGCTGCCCTTTTACCCCCTCCCTCCTAGGCAGAGTTGTGTACACTTGCACATGCGCACATGTGCATGCTACATGATCAGGCATGTGTGCCCCACACCCACACACCTGCTGCATTAACAAGATCAAGGCCGCAGGTGATAGCCACAGAGGTCAATGGTGTAAAAAGCCTGATCAATTTCATTTACCCTAAAGTCACTTATGTCGTTGCGTGAGTCATTACTTCATTCCTTTTTTATTGCTGAATCATGTAATGTGTATTATATATATGTACAGATATAACTTATTTACCATATTTTATAAATCCATTTATCAGTTGATGAGTCCTTGGGTCATTTTTCACCCTGATGCTATGAACCATTCATTTACAAGTTTTTGTGTATGTATGTTTTCAGTACTTACGGGTACATACCTAGGAGTGAAATTACTGGGTCATGGGATAACTCTGTTTAAACTTTTGAGGAACTATCTGATTATATTCCAAAGCAGCTACCCCATTTTACAGTCTAATTTACAGCAGAATGTGATAGTTCTAATTTTCCTACACCCACACTAACACTTTTTATTATCTTTTTATTTTAGTAATTCCTGGTGGGTATGAACAGTTGTCTCACTTGTTTTTATTTGCATTTCCATGACACCCATGCTGTTGAGAGTCTTTTCATGTACTTGTTCACTGTCTGGATATCTTCTTTGGAGAAGTCTATTCAAATCTCTTACCCATTTTAAAATTGTCACTTTTCTTTATTGTTTATTTACTCTTTATATATACTGAATACAAGTCTCCGTATACACAATTTGAAAATATTTTTCCCATCCTGTGAATGTCTTTTCACTTTCTTGTTTCCTTTAAAACACAAAAGTTTTACATTTTGATGAAGTCTAACTTATCTATTTTTCCTTTTTGTTTTAATTTTTAATTTGTGACTTCAATCCATTTTGAGTTTTTTTTGTAGGGTGGAAGGTCTACCTTATTTCGTTTGCCATGAATATCCGGTTATTCCAGGCAGTTTGGGTAAGGACTATTCTATTCTTTCTTGTTACTTTGTTTTGGCATCCTTGTTGAAATACATGGTTTATTTCTGAGCTTTTAATTTTATTCCATTGATCTACGAGTGTCATCATGCCAGTACCACTTGGTCTTGATTAATACAGTTTTGTGGTAGTAAGTTTTGAAATAGGAAAGTATGAAAGTCTTAGAGCTTATTTTTCAAGGTAGGTTTGGTCATTGTGAAGCTGTTGTATTTTAATTTCTGCAAAAACTACATCTGAGATATTGATGGGGAAATGGAATTTGCTTTGTCTTATTTTAGTATATACTTTCGTATTTTAAAACACTGGCAAGTAGAGAATGATGTGGGAGGTGTTTTAGGAGGAACAATGCAGAGAGGTCATGACTCAACCACTGCCATTAAATTTATCTTTAAAAGAAGAAAACAAAATGTGAAGTATTTGTGAAATGAATAAGAAAGCCAGACTAAATTGTAGAGCATGCTTGGAATTGGGGAGCTCTGGGCTTCTTCTGAGTGTACCAATTACTAATATTATTTTGAGTAAGTTATTTAAATTTTTTGTTTCCTCACAGAAATTGTAAAGTTGAAGAAACAATGGGTACATTGTAGGGTAATTGTGAGAAATCAGGTAACTTACTTTTTATGCTCCTGGCACAGTGCCTGATATATCAGTGTCCAGTATATAGTAGCAATTATTGTTATTGGATGTTCCCCACTTCTTTTAAGAAGAGAATTAGAAATAATGAGACAAATTATAGATCTCATTACCACAGTTTATAAAAGAGAACTTTTGGCATCAACTTGTGAATAGCTTATTAAAAAAGACTTGGCTGCTTCCCTTGATGGAATCTAAATGAACAGAATAACCTACTCTGTAGGGCATTTTAAGGTATACTGTGCCCTAAAGAATATGAGACCCTATGCTTTTCATTGTATGATCTGAGTTCTGCAAAAGTCAAATCTATGGTACTAAGCTGTTGTTTGCCTTTTCCGTTGTGATCCTCTTAGAGTGAGCAGTGGAGTTTTCCAGGTGGTATGTAATGATATGGTTGCTCTGATGGCTGATGGGATGTTAGTTTCCATATTCTTGAATTTTTCACAATTTTTAGTTTTAATAACAAATATGATAAATGTCATTAGATATAACCCTTATAAGGAAAAGTTCCATGGGATCCTCCATAATTTAAAAAAAATGTTTTAAAGTGTAAAGGAATCCTGAGACCAAAAAGTATGAGAACTGTTATATGAACTATTGGGTAACAATAACAATATATTTTTGAGTAACTTTTATATTCCCTACACTGTTAAGTGTTTTCCTTGCATCACCTCATTGAACCCTATGATAAGCCGTTGTTGTATTTCATCTTAGTGATGAAGAAACTGACTCTGAGAGTGAGTAATTGTTGCGAGCCATCTGCTGGTAGGAGAGCTTGGATTTGAATCCATTGTATCTTGTTTCCTGGGCTCTGCCCTAAGATTCTGTAGCTTGAAGATTCAAAGTTTATTAAACTTCATGGTAAATCCATGTTCCTGGAGTCTGAGGAGCTGGGAGTCTTAGATGTGTTTTGAGCACACTTTTAGTAGCCAATTTTGGGTTATGAATCTCTAGCTAGTTGATTGGAACAAAAAGCGGAGGCCAGGATTGTGTCCGTAATATTCCCAGAGGTCTTGCCTCAACAATCCCAGCTCTTTCAAAAGGAGGTTTCTTGGCTGCCCTCTGTCCTTTACCTCATTAGATTTATGAGCTCTTGACTGTAGCAGGAGAAAGCTGGTCAGTCTGCAAGTTGAGCCACTGATGTGGGAGTTGATTTATCACAAGGCTCCCCATTGAAACTCAGCAGAGAGTAGGACAGCCAAGAAGGCGAAGGGCTGAGCTCGGCCTCCACATGCACGCTCCTTTCTGTGCCACATTTTGGATTTTAGACACAAAAGACACCTAATGATTAAAGCAGGGTGAGGGTGGGTGGCTATCACAGCCACGGTTAAATAAAAACAAAGAAAGATGATGATGGTGATAGCTAGGGAGGGAGGGAGGAAGAAAGAAAAAGAGAGAGAGAGAGAAAGGAATAAAGAGGGGGGGACATTAACATACAGTGCAAAAGATTCTTGATCTGGATTTATACAGTGTCATAGATATCTGAAATATACCTAATTAATCTCCACCAGTTAAAAGGTGTTTTTAAAAAATTGCTTTTTACTATGTGTGTACCCCAAAGTCTGACTTTGCTCATGCCCATCCTACCAAGCTATGTGCAAGCCTTTGGCGGGTGCATGACCTCACTCTCCTCCGATTTCCTGATAAAGAAACTAAAGACTGAAGAGCCTGAGCGGCTTGCCTGAGATCTCACAGCTGGTTAACAGCACAGGCATCATGCTATTTTCTTTACACCAGATGTTCCATATTCTGCATTTTAAGAAGCAGCATTTTTTTTTTTAATGAGGAGGGGGGGGGGATGAATTCAACATAGAACTAGCAACTTTTCGTTTTAATGAGTAAATACATTAGGAAGTCATAATTACTATCTGTTGTCAGCACTTTTCATAAAAGAAGGAACACATGTGTATTTTATCATCCTTTGTTGAAAAATCTAAATTTAACTCAATGCAATACTCTCTATATCTTCCCACCTTCCCTTATCTGAAGGCAAGCTGGGGTAAACTTTCCAAAAGAACACTGTTTGTCATTAAGCTGATATTTGACCACTGCTGAGGCTATGCTTTTAATTCAAGAAGAGGATGGAGCAAAACACTCTCAGTCTCTTTTTTTGGGTGAGCATTACTGCTGCTTTCTGATCAGTTGAATAGCAGGTGTGAATTTTAATGCTTCTAACAGCCCCCAAAGATGGACTCCAGCCAGAGCTCTGAGTGAAGCGTTGCCTGAATTCCCAGCAGGGGAGTGTTCACCTGGCCTGACTTCCTGGCTGTCTGTCAGGATCACTGGAGTGACAGATGAGAATCTGGGGCATGGCTTTTCATATCATTTTCACTAGGATTGCAGACCTACATAATGAAGCAGTTTATGAGGACATTAAATGTCTCTGATAATCATCTCATCTTCTATGATTAGAGACCTGCAAGAAATTACATTTTCATGTAAGCTGAACTCAGCTGACCATGCTAGATAAAAAGAAAAATGACCTTCTTTGTAGCCTTCCATCATGTTCATAGTAAGGTTGTTTGGCCTTTTGCACTAATGAAGTTATAAGCATATTAGATTAGAAGGGGTGAATGTGATGGTACCTTGTGTCTGCTATGATGGGTGAGAATGTGAAAAAAATCCCTCCGCCAAACTATTCCATTTCCTCCCAAACCTCTTCAAAAGAGGACCCTCAAGGTTCAGCACATTAGTAGGATAACTAAGAGGTTTGTACATTACAGATGACTGGTTCACCAGTGGACTACTCAGAAGTTTTATTACTAAATTCTACGATAATTTAAGGAACACTTCAGCCTTCTAGGGGTTTCCAAGAATTCTGAATTAAAGTGAGTTATGGAAAATATTCTAGAGCAGGGTCTAGCAAATATTCTACACCAACCTCCATGATACAGCTAACCCTAATTCACATGCCCAGGACACTAGCTACCAGACACTATTGCAAACCCATAGAATGGTCCTCTGGCTATACCGCCCTGTTCTCAACCCTGTCCTGATTTCCCATCTCACAATTTGTTTTTGGTAGTTCTAGAATCAGTCTGGTCTTTCTGAAGAGTGTAGTCAATTGTGACTTAAACTAGTAATGAGAGTTTAATCAGGGTTGAGGATCCAGTCAAAATAAACTGAGCGAATAAGTATTTCCTGACTCTGTGCCAGGGTATATACAAATCCCTGACTCATCACCTTGTTGTAGATGATGGCACATGAAAAAGTGGTGCAAAAATATGGAGTCCTTGGAATTTGAGTTTTTGGAAAGGGCCACATTTGTATATTAGAGTGTTTTTTATTTAGCACATGATTTATTTAGTACATACTTTCCATACTGGATCTCACTGAATAACCTGCAAGGTACTCCATTTTTACCAAAACCCAGAGAGGCCAGGTGAATTGCCTCAGGTGATGTGGCTAATAAATAGCAGACTTGAAGTGCACCCTATTTAATTCCAAAGTTGATTATTCTATATTATAATTATCCCCAACCCTCTTCTCCAGATTCTGTCCAGGAAATAGACCACAAGTAACACCTGGAACCATTAACTCTCCTCAAACTCAATGACCTTCTAAATTTTTCCACTGCTCTGTAGCATTTATATGGCCACAATGATCATGCCAACTTTATCCCTGCTACCTGAAGAATTGTGGTGCTGGAGAATAATGTTCTAGCATGCTTCTCTGTGTGGAGACCCATCTTAGCGTAGTCCAATTGCATAAAACAAAGGCCTTTAGGAGCCTCTTTTCCAATTCTGTGAAACCTGCTCAGAAGACTAACTTTCCTTCAGTGAGAGGGTTAGTCATTTTTCCTTGCTGTTCAATCATTGTTACTGAAAATGTCCCTGGATCTGGGGTCTGCCTTTTTGAACCATGAATTATAAATGAAAGTTCAGAAAGACCTTCAGCAGAAGTGGAGATTGTTGGTCCAATTAGATTCTTGAAGTCGACTTTGTAAAACACAGACCATCACTAAACTTCAGAAATGGATTTTACTACTTTCCAGACCTGGACTGGGGAAATGCCTGGAGCTTTATGTCCATTAAGGGATCTGAAAGACCCAAAGTTTTATAAAGTAAGAACAAAAATGAATCACGTTTCCTATGCCAAAATTCCATTAGGCTTGAATTAAAGTTGATCTGTTTAGCAGATATATTTTGAAGTAGTGAAACCAAGTAAAATAATAAGAACATTTAAATTTAATGTTTATGCTAGGGACTGATAATTTAAATTAGAAGCATTCTTAGAAGAGAAACATGGATATAAAATGTTTTTCTTAAAAAATATAAATAAATAACCAAAATTAGCAGGCAACTATAAATCAGAAACATTCTGCAGAGGAGGGGGAGGGAGAGGGATCAAAACAGGGGAGAGAAGAGCACAAGGGACTATGGTGATAGTGCATGGGAGAAGTAAGTGGTGGTGGGAATTTTATGGGGCCTACACCTGAGAGGAGAAAGCAAATATTGGACAAAAATGAACAGTGGTGTAAAATATATACAAATAAATAAATTTAAAAAAATGTTTTTCTGCTTGATTTTTCTTCAAAAGTCTAGTGAATTTTCTCTTTTCCTTGGTGGCAACATGCACTTTTGGCCTTTAATATGTTGGTTCATAGGAATAGATACTGGACACTTGCCTGTTCTTTCACTAGACTGACTTCTCTTTGATTTACTAAAGTCTTTAGAGGGATAAAACAAAAGTTCCCAGCCAGCCCTCATTATCTGCTTCAATCATGATTCTTTCTACTTACCCTCTCCTCTTATTTATTGACCAATCAATTAATTGATTAATATAAGATAGTTTTGCCACACTGTATATGATTCTGAGGTAGAGGACCACATCTCTTCAAATGTATGTTACCATAACACACCCAACATCAGAATACTCATAGTCTGCTACAATGGTCCCTTGGGGCCCCTCTACACTTTGCTCTCCACCCTCCCCCTCTCTTTCTGGTAGCATCAATTCTACAATCAGATTTCTGAATTTGTTTTCGGTTTGGTTTTGTCTAACCTTTTTTTTTTTTTTTTTGGTTTCTACATATTCCACATATGAGTAAAACCATCTTCTGCTTGATTTTTCTTTCTGCTTATTTTGCTTAACATAATCGTCTGCAATTCCATCCATGTTGTTGCAAATGGTAGCAGCTCATCATATTTTATAGTTGAATAGTAGTCCTCTGTAAATGCAACACATTTTCTTAATCCACTCATATTTTATTGGGCATTTAGGTTGTTTCCATTACTTTGCTACTGTAAGTAGTGCTATAATGAACATAGGCATGCATATATAGCTTCGAATTAATGTTTTCGCATTTTTCAGGTAGTTACCTAGGAGTGTTTATTAAGATCATTTGGTCTAATTCCACTCTGTCTCTGGTGAACCCTCTCGCCGCCCCGCACCTCTGGCCTGTACCCCAGCTTGTATGTATAAATAAATAAATCTTTAAAAAAAAAAAGATCATTTGGTCTAATTCCTCATTTAAAACTATTATTTCCTTGTTGATTTTCTTTCTGGTTGATCTATTAATTGAACAAGGTGGGATGTTGAAGTCTCCACTATGGTTGTGTTGCTGCCTATATCTGCTCTTAGATTTGATAATAGTTACCTAATATCTTTTAATGTTTGTTCATTTGACTCACATATATTGATGAGTGTTATGTCTTCATGAAGTGTTCATCCCGTAATCATTATATAATGTCCATTTCTGTGCCTTATTACCTTTTTTTTTTATATGAAAGTCTTTTTTATCAGATGTAAATATGGTTGTCCATACCTTTAAAGGGGTCCCATTTACTTGTAAGCTTGTTTTTCAGCCATTTACTTTGAGCCTATCTTTCTCTTTGGGGCTAAGATGGGTCTCATTGAGGCAGAAAAAATTTGTTTGTTTTCTGATACGACTGGCCACTCTGTGGCTTTTGATTGCTTTGATGTGGGTATAGTCTGGTGACATACATCTGAGGAGGTGTGTGGCTATTCCCCTAAATAATATACAGTGTTGAAAGCCAATGGGAATAGCAAAAATAAATAAATAAATAAATAAATACATACATACATACTTATTTAAAGATACAAACTGTCACCTTGTGGGGCGGCAGTATTGGAAGCAGCAGGGGATGAAGGAAAAATAACTCAAAGTCCAAGTAATGAGAGAGAGAACTAGAGGGGCTACATCTCTGGAGATATAGCCACCCTTTTACGGACCTGTCTCACATTTTATTGAGGGGGTCATATTCAGGGAAGGTGGGCAAGTATGTGGAGTATTGTGTGGAGGAATGTGGGGATGTGTATTGGGGGGGGAAGTGAATAGGTCCTGTTACCTGGGGGTCACCAAGTTGCCACTGATCAAAACATCCTGTCTTTAGTCCCTGTTTACGTCTAACTTCCTGTCAAGGTGTTCTAGCTGGTTAAGCTAATCTGGCCATAATGTCTGCCTGCTGTTTTCAGCAGATATCCTCATGGCAAGACTTTTGTCCTGGTGAGAGGCTCCCTACCTGACTCTACATTTTAGCTTTACCAGCAGAAACTTTTGGCACCAGGCAAAATCCCGAGAACAAGGAGGGCTGGGGAATCCACAACAAGCTGCCAGGCAAGAATACTATATCCTGCAAGACTTTCCTTAATATAGGTAGGTAAAATAAAGACAAACAAATAGAACAGAAATACATGTACAAAAAAACTGAACACGGACATAGAACCAGAAGTTAAAGACAAAATGACAGTTGCAAATTTTCATATATCAATAAACACCCTAAATTTAAATGGCGTGAACTGACAGATCAAAAGGCATAGATAATGGGTTTTTGCTACTGCCAATTTGATTTTTTTTCTGATTTTATCAATTATTTCCTTATTTAATTTTTTTGGTGAATTTTCTTCTCTTCAACTTAGATAGCAGTGCTCCTTTCAACATTTCTTGTAAGGTAAGTCTAGTGTTTGCAAACTCCTTCAGTTTTTGCTTGTCTTGGAAAGAGAGTCTTATAAGATATTATATTCTTGCCTGGAAGTATTTATTTGGAGTACTTTGAATACATCATTCCATTCTCTCCTTGTCTGTAGAGTTCCTGCTGAGTAGTCTGATGGAAAAAACTTTAAACATTGCCTTATTTTTTCCCTTAGTCTCCTTCAATATGTATATATTTTTTGATTTTGAACTCATCCTTGCTTCATTGCTATGTATCTTGGTGAAGGACTTTTTGCATTTAGGCAACCAGGTGTTCTTTTATTTTCATGGACTGGCATATTTAATTCTTTTCCCAGGTGTAGGAAATTTTCCTCTATTATTTCCTTGAATAACTTCTTTCTTTCCCTCTGTCTATCTTCCCTCTTCTGGAGTAACTATCATTCTTATATTGACTTTTTAAATGGTGTCAGATATTTTCTGAATTGTCTCTTTTTTTTAACATCTCATTTCTCCTCCACCTGGGTTCTTAGTGCATTGCTATCTTCAGCATCACTGATTTGATCCTCCATTTGCTCTATTTTGTTTCTTTTGTTTTCTCTAGCATTCTTTTTTTGCAATTTTTTTTAAGAGAGTAAAGAAAAGTTAATTAAAGGAAGAAAGTAAGGACTCTCAGGTTGGCTGTACTTTGGAGGGGCAAGGAAGCCCTATTTAGCATTCTTGATTTCATTTATTAAGATAAACTTCATAACTTCATTAAGTTTATTGATATATTTTTTAAAAAAAGATTTATTTATTTATGCATACTAGACCTGGGGTGTAGGCATACTAGACCTGAGGTGTGGGGGTGGTGAGAGGATTCACCAGAGACAGAGTGGGGAGCAGAACAGGCGAATCTACTGAAGTACACTGCTGAAGGGAGCAACGGGAGAGACAGGAGAGGTCTGCAGTGCCATGTGGGAAGCTCCCTGGCTGGGGATGAACTCATGATGCAGTGGCTGTGGATAGCTTCATAGTGCTGAGACTTAACCTGTTGTGCCACCAGGGAGGCCAAGTTTATTGAGATCTTTACCTCATGAATTTCTGTTAATGTCTTATTTAACTCTTCAACTTCTATCTTATGTTCATTGATTTTATTTCTGATTAACTTTTCCTGAGTTCTCTTGTTTTTATTTGACTTGTCTTTTTGAGTTTAATTCTATCACTGAATTTCTTTATTATAGCATTTCTGAACTCTCTCTGGCAGGGACATATTATCTTTCATCTTTTTATTTGAATTCTGGAGAATTGGTGTCACCTTGTGATGTCTTACTCTCATTAAGTCTTGTATTTTCATTTGTTCTATATTATTATCTGCCCATTTGCTACTTGAGGTGTCCTTATTTTATCATTGTCTTTCATATCTGTAGCAGAACTTTAGGAGGTAAAACTATTTTTCTTTCCCATAGGTGGTTCTGTGGTTTTGTTTGTTTGTTTGTTTATTTATACCTTTGCTGGCTTTTGTATGTGAATTGATACATTTTTTATTTGCTGAGTCAGAAGGGTGAGGAGGTGCTTGAGGGGAATCCACATGTTGGGGTGGATGAATTTCTTTGGGAATGTCTTGTAATTTTGGTATTCCTGATCTCCCTCCTCTCTGGGTTTTGGGGTGAGAGCCTCAGCACTCCCATTGCTTACAATTTGCCTCACAAGTCAGTTTAGTCCTAGGAGATGGGAAGGAGGGAGTGCCTGCTCTAGGGACTCAGTATGCATGGAACACTTTAGTTACTTCACAAGGTTTCCCCCTCTAACAAGGTGGTATGCCTCCACACAGCCTCTACTCCCCTCTCCCCAGGTCCTGTGGCTGACATGACAACCCTGCTCACAGTGTCACCTATTCCGGACTACAACCCCCAGTTTCCTCTATCCACTTCCTGTTCAATGTAGCATGAACCTACTCAATGTCAAACCTCTCGCGGTATGCATTGTTCTCTATTTTCCAGGAGATTGCCAATCCCACTCTTTTTTTTTTATATATAATATATATTTTTATTGTTATTTATGTCTTTTACATTTTGCATTCTCCTTGGGTAGCCCACCACCAATTCACCCGTGATCCATCTCCATGGTCCCTTGTGTTCTTTTCTATTCCATTTTGTGCCCTTTCCCTTCCCTCTCTCCGGCTCCCTCCTCACCCCCC
>PVIJ01017722.1:0-28545 GCA_004024925.1 Scalopus aquaticus | reverse complement strand
ATAAAAGTCACTTATCTTCAAGGTGTTGAAGTATATATGTCAGTGGAAACAGATATTTGGTGTTTTAAAATAACATGTACCTAGGATGTTGGAACACAGAAATGCCACAATTACTTTTTATACACACCTCTAGCTCAGAGGTCAGTAAATACAGAGGTCAGTAGTATTCTATGAGTGATCAGCTAGTAAGTATGTTAGTCTTTGCAGGCCATCTGGCTTGTGTTGCCACTACTCAACTCCACCTCTGTCACATGAAAGAAGCCATAAACAGATGAGCATGACCACGTTTCAATAAAACCTTATTTACAAAAGTAGGTATCAGGCTGGATCGGACCCCCAAGCTATAACCCATCCTTGCTCTAGATGATTCTTCCCAGTATAATAAAAAAAGGACTTCTCAGTTATCACTGTAAAGACATAATAATTGGGACACTTAAGAGACTAGTTAACATTTCACTACTTTGTGGTTTATCCATATCTATGAAATCTTGTGATTTCCATTAACATAAGGTAACAAGAAAGTACTTCAGTAACACATACAAATATGAAGCAAAATTGGGACTGATTTTTTTTTTCTTCAGACAGAGTGGGGAGCAGAACAGGCAGATCAGAAATACAACTGCTGAGGGGAGCAGCAGGCGAGGCAGGAGAAGTCTGCCGCACCATGTGGGATTCTCCCCAGCTGGGCATCGAACTCGCTGCCAACAGCTCCACAGCGCAGCGCTCAACTGCTGCGCCACCAGGGAGGCCCGGGACTGAATTTTTTCTAAGATTGTTTTATCTCAATAAATCAGAATTAGCCCAGAACCTTCCAGAATCCTCTTCTATATAGTGTGCTTATCTGCTCTACTCAACCTGGAAATACTTGCTTACTTTCTCCTTTTTCTGTAGTTTGCCACCCCACCTATTGCACTGAAAATAGAAAGTACTGAATCTGTTATTGTAAACATAGCCCTTCAACCCTTGGGCATCTTAAAATGTGATATGAATCTGGGTTTGCAAGTTTATTTGCGAAGTAGCTTAAAGGAGTGGAAAGAACAGAGACTTTGAAGTAAGAGTGACCAAACTTCATATCCAAGTTCCTTCCCTTTTTTTCTGTGTAATTTTGGACAGATTACTTAATCTCTCTGAATCTTAGTCTCCTTATCTATTAAGTGGTAAAAGTAATTACTTGTAATTTGTGGATTTGTCAGTAGTAACTGCCATTTTCTGATCTCCAACCATAGGAGCTATGATAAGTGCTTTACATATGTTGTCTTATTTTAACCCTCAAACCAGACTTTGTCAGCTAGTTTATCAATAAGGAACTGAGAATGAGACCTCATACTGTTATTCCTCCACTTTCCCCAAAGTAGGTTTCTCATAAAGGCATCTGGACCAACTGGAAGGAGCCATTAGACATGGATGAAAAAGGCCATTTGTCATATATATATGATAAATACATCTGTAGCATATATATGACATTTTCTAAAACAAGGATCTTACTCCTATTCTTCCGTCTTCAGGTTTAGGAGAAAGGGCTGACTTCCACAGTCAGCCCTTTGTACAGGTATCAGGAACTGGCATAGAAATAACTGTGGTCAAACAGCTCTAAAAGCACTATAGAGATTAAGAGGCAATGCCCCCCCCTACCTCTTTGGATTCTTCTCAGATTGACTAACACTAATCAAATTAACATCAGACATATTTGTAGGAAAAAAGAACAAATTTAATTACATACATAGGAAGAATTCACATGGATGTGAATTCTAAAGCAAATGGGACCAAATGGGAGAGGGGAGTGTATATCCTGAGCTAAGGAATAGGATAAGAGACCTGGGGCTTCAAGGGGAAGTGGGGGGGGGGGCATTCACATGATGAAGAGAGGGTGATTCATGACAAAGATCAGGTGCTCTATAATTATATGCCATGGTGCAGCAGTTAAGCACTGCGCTGTGGAGCTGTAGGCAGCGGCGACGCGAGTTCAAAGCCTGGCCAGGGAGATTCCCACGTGGCACAGCAGATCTCTCCTGCCTCGCCCGCTGCTCCCATCAGCAGTGTGTTTCCATCCATCTGCCTGTTCTGCTCCCCACTCTGTCTCTGGTGAACCCTGTCACCGCCCCATGCCTCTGGCCTGTCCCCCAGCTTGTATGCATAAATAAATAAATCTTTAAAAAAAATTGTATGCCCTGCCCTACCATACAGATAGGTTTCTCCAATAGAAAGGTAATTTCTGGTAAGAGTCCTAATTTTTATTCTTCAACATGGCTAAGAGTGTAGTAACAGTTTCTCATGAGTCTGTAGGGTCTCACCTCAGTTTGAAATAATCTGTGTTTCCAAGTGACACATCTTGGGAAGATCTATTCTGATATCTTGGGGAGGCCAATCCTTCAGCATAGTCTAACCTCAATAAAGCTGAACTTCATCAAAATAAAAGCATAGTCTGCACAATTACCCTAGAATCGAAGGGGAAGCTCATCACTCTGCTAATCCATTCCATTTCCAGGGGAAATAGCAAGCCAGCGGGAAAAGTACTCATTTAACTTTTGACATCTCTAATGAGTCAGCACTTGGAAACTGTCCCTTCCCTTCCTCCTTCTGTTTGTCAGGGTGCAAAGGAAATCATCCTGTACCCCTCTGGGTTCTTCTCAGGCTGGATGAGTAATCCAAACAGCACCAGATGGGTTAGCAAAGGAAAAATCAACTTAATAACACACATATGGAGAATTCACATGGCTGTAAATGCTAAAGAATCCTGTGTTTAGGGACCTGAGGCTGCAAGGAGAGGAAGGGGAAGACTTCACATGGCAGGCAAGAAAAAGGGGTTACCTCATCTTTACTCTGACAACAGAAATGAACTTCTTAGAGAGCACATTCACCAATAAACCTACAAGTGAATGAGAACTCCAAAACTCCATTCTTCTAAGTCATAAAAGGGGGAGAGAATAGCTTCCTGGATTAGGAAATGGGCAGAAACTTAGGACCTAATAGAGCTCTTCTTTCATTAGGGAGGGCTGAAGGACTTAGGAAGGACAGAAGCTTCTAGCCTTCAGGGCCCAGGCTGCTCTCAACTCAAAACAATCTGAATGTGGAAGTAGTGGTAACAGACCTCCCAAGGCTCACAGGGCCTCCATGGACCTGAGTTCCCATATCAGAGTGACACATGACCTAGTCTGGGCACAACTGATCTTACCTTTTGGGGAGACCAATTCACATGTTGCTATTCCCTTTTCCTTAACTCCTTATTCTATCCAGAAATGACTGGGCTTCCTAGAATTTTTAGTAACAATTCAAGATGCTGCAATAACAAGTTCAGTGACCGCAGCCTCTGCTAACTCTCAAGCGCTCTAGGTACAGTGCTCACGATTTCCGGACAGCAAAAACTGGATCTACAAAGAATGCAGGCCTGGAAATTTCCCTGCAGAATCACAACGATTATTTACAAGGCATGGGAGTGATGGAAGGTCTGTGAGAGCCAGGCTCAGTTACTGCTTCTACCAGCAGAACCTTCCAGGGGTGAGATGTATGACTATGATTTTTTTCCAGTACCCACAAGTACATCATGGCACAATCCCAACTGCTTTGCAAGACTGATTTGAGGGTGGATTCATTTTAGAAACTAATTATTTCTAAAATGCAGGCAAAGAGGTTCAGAGGTGCTGTTATCTATCGCTTTTCCTGTCCCTGCTTTTACCATGAAAATTAGCCAATCTATCGTTCCGATCTACTTGTGACAATTTGCTTTTGGTTTACATTCATCCAGGCTTGAAAAACGACCAAAGCTCAGGCAGACTGATGCTTCCTGGACCACTCATTTCTAGCACGTATTAATACATCAGCCTCAAGTAGTATGACTTTCTAAATCATGCTTCACTTTTTCCCCACCCTTTTTTAAGCTTCATTTTTATTAAAAAATAACCTTTTAACTATTTTCCTCAAGATTGTCTCTATAAAACTTCCAACCTGATACTGACTAGACGGACCTTCATATTTCAATTCTTCAGTTGCTCTTTTTCATCATCTATTATTAGCACTACAGCATTTGAGTTTCTCATTGGGGGCAATGGTTGACTATGGGGAAGTAAGAGATTTCCAACTTTCCAGCTAAAATCCACAAGGCTGCAACATTTCAGGGTTAATACTTTTGCAAGACCAGAGATTATGTTGTGTGCTCTCCACTTTAAAAAAATAATCAGTATCAAACTACCTAATATCTGTTTCTCGATGAAGGTTTTATTACTATTCAGATTGTCACTATTCAGGAAGAGGCCAACACATCAGAAGATTGCCATAAAAAGATAATTTCTTACCCATTCACAGTTCCCAAGGGGAGGGGGCATAGCGAGGAGTGGGGCTTATTTCAGGTGAAGCACAGCGTCAGTCTGGAGGCTGAGGGACCAAGGGGAAAATGTGGGCTAGAGTCCTTATTTTGGTTTCTCAAAAAAGAGCAGGTGAGTCAGGTTACACAGGTCCAGGGTTGGCTACCTTGAATGATGACAGCAGGTCCTGAAGGAAAAGGGTCTCCCCTAGTTGTCTGTACCTGGCCCTGGGGCAACTAGGGCAGGGGAATGGTAGCCCTGAAAAGAAGAGCTCCTTGAAGGAGATGGTGGTGAAGTGGATTCACAATTGATTCATTTGATGAAAGAAATGCCTGCTGGTGAGTAATTTCTATCTCTAGGAATTGGGAAGCCCTGGGAGGGGCAATCTCTCTGGAGACATCAAAGCATCAGAAAAAAACACAGAAAATAAAAGACATAACTAATGCTGGGTCAGTTTCTCACCAGGAAACAGAAGGCATACTCAATTTAGGACAATTCTGTATGGGTTTAATAAAGCAACTATTTGCAGAGATATGGAGATGGTGTAAAGAAACCACAAGGGACAGCAAAGTTGTCACCACCCCTTAGAAAGAGAGCGGCCACTGGAACCCAGAAGAAAGTACTGAGGAGTAGCGACCTCCCTTTAGGAGAAATAACCCTTACCAGGAATGCCAGGTCCTGCTGCCTGTCGCTACAGATGCCAATAGCAGAGACAGTTATTGAATCCGTAAGAAGCGCGTTTATTTAGGTAGCTAGTCAGCTATCTGAGAATGGTGGGCATATCACCCTGAAGAAACCGTTCTGACATCTCATCTCTAGCTGGCTGTTTTACTGTGAGCTGAACAAACACAGTTAGTCATAAGTGAATCCGTTCATCAGAACAGTCGGTCATAATGTTCCTGGATTTTCGTGATGTTCAGCCCCCAGAGTTTGTTTTCAGCTTACCAATTATCTTGACCTTGGTACATCCTGGCCTGCTTAGCTAATTTCTGATGGTACCGATGTCCAACACTCATTTAGGCATCATCATTTAGGTAACACTCATTTAGGCATCAGGAATCTCAGTTCAAAGCCAGAGATTTAGTTTAAAGAAGAGAGATCATTAGGCATATAGTGTGGACGCGCAGCCTGTGCTAGTGCGCATGTGCAGACCCGATACTGGCTACGGTGCCCTGTCGTTCCTCCCTAGGGCCGTGTCATAACTAGTTCGAGGTGATCCTGAAGGCACGGAATTCGCTCTTTACTATCCTCCCTCTCTCTGCTCCCCAAAGGGGAGTCCACACTCACTACCTCAACTGGTCAGCTGCTGTGGCTGAGGACAGGACAACTAGCATATCTGAAAAGGCAAAAGGAAATATCCAGGCTGCTGCTTGGGAGACAAAGAAAGTAAAGCAGTCACCCACAATCCAGCTCCTTAACACAACTTTATCACTGTGCCACATTTCCTTCCTGTGCTATATATGTATCATTTAATCTACAGTCACATTAAAATTAAATTATCGACTGTTTCAAATATACAGAGATGAACAGAAAAAATATAGCATGTATTGTATTTTATTGTTTCATTCAAATAACTCATAAACTTTTTGCTGCTCCTCTGTCTTCATAATTATATTTTAAATGGCTCTATTATAAAATACAAGGTGACTGCATTAAATTTAATGAGACAATTGCTGCATACTTTGGCTACTTCCTTTTATTTGCTAAATAATAATATTAAATAATGTTGTGATATACACTTTGAAATAAAAGGTTTTTTCCCACATTTTCTGCTATTTCTTTAAGATTCATATCTCCAAGAATGAGACTATTAAAGCAAAGAACCTGAACAGTTTTGTGACTTTATATACATGTTCCTAAATTGCACTGCTGAAGATTTGTACTGCGTGGTGTCCCCAGTAATGAATAAGCAAGCAAGGCTCATGGTTCCCTCATCAACACTGAGTATTATCACAACATTTTTCTTTTCGCTAATTAAACAGAGAAGCATTTATCTGCTCCTCATTTTTATTTAATTTGCCTTTCTAGTAGAATTTCTAGGTTTTACCATATGTTCGTTTTCTGGTTGTATTTGCTGTTCAATTTCTGACTTTTTAATGAATTAGCTATTGTTCCTAAAGCTGTTGCTGAAATTGACCCTTGGAGGAATCTTTTCTGAAAACAATGGTGCGTCATGGCGGTGAGAGAGCAATTTCAAAGGAAAGAGGTTAATGAATTTCAAGCTGAGGGTTTATGGTCTTAATATCTACTTTTGGGGGAAAGTGTGTAACGCTATTAGATTATCCATCCCTCTCCTATTTACTGTTCTTTCCCCCAATCCAGCATTTAAAATAACTAGTGCAAAACTAAATGCAGACTGAATGATAGCAGTAATTAATTCATGTTACTTTCTGTTCCTTATTGGTAACATGGTGGTTCTGTGTAAGGTTTAGATATACTGTGCCGTGGCTGGTATTCACCGATTGATCCTGAGATGCCAGTATGTCTATTGTGATCTAGACTGACTGATTCTCTCTCTTCCTGCCCCACCCTTCTTCACAAGCTATCTGAGGAAGTAACTGTCTTTTTATATCAAAGGTTCTCAAACACTAGAAGAAAAACCTAAGGGAACTTATTAAAAACACAGTCTTTGGCTCTCACTGTTAAAGATTCTGATTCAACAGACACAAGGTGAGCCCAAGAATTTATACTTTTTTGAATTATTGAGAGGCAGGGGTATCCAGTAATTACACTGTATGGAACACTGGTATAGATCCTTAGGATAAATAATATGTATGCACTGAAAATACTCAAGGTACAGGGCAGAAATAAAGTGGGAACGAGGAGGGGGGCATATAGTTCAGTAATGGTTCCTTCTCTGCACATTCTCCAAAACAGTCATTGGGGAACTGCAAATATAGACCAGAATTGGATGGAAGGTCTATCAGCATTTGACAGCTTTTTTATATGCTAGGGATACAGTAGGAAACCAACCAGATGTGCCCTCCCTTGTGGAAGACTACCGTCCAGTGACACTTAATTCATTATAGCATCATTTAGTGATATTTAATTACACATTCAGTGTTGTAACACCTCCCTACACCCTGTTTCCTAAAATCCTAAAGCGTGCCTCTAAGCTTCCACATCAGTTCTACCTCTGATCCCAAAGTTTCTGATAACAAATGGTCCGTGGCGCATACATATTCCCTAGTGGGTCAATGCCACACAGCATTGACATCAGCAGGGGCCTGAGCAACCTGCAGAATTACTGGAATATTTAAGAGTTCTTCTGATCCATCTAGGCTTTATTCATGAAATGACTGTGGCAGACAAGGATACAGCAGACCAAAATGTAGAGGTGCAGAGACAAAGAAATAAACTGTTCAGGGGTCTTTCGGTACCATCACAGCAAAAGGCAAAAGCTTTTCAGGTGGACCCTTCTCTGATTAGTGGCCCAATGCTGCCATCCTGTGGCCATATGAGGAATGGTGACTCAGATTTATAAATTCTAAGAACTTTTAGGGGATCATGTGAATAATACTGCTGAGAGAAAAAAAAAATTTTACATTCCCTTGTGATATACTCCATCAATTTTTAGTGTAGGTAAAATCTACTTGAGATCATTATTAAAGTATAATAGAGAAATGTGTAGTCAGAGAAGTATAGAAGTTTAGAATTGGTTTTAGATAGAAATCACCTTATAAAGTACAACCAGTTTTTTTTTTAAGACTAATTCACCAAAACGATGAAGCTTTGATGTATCACTGTGCTAAAATCACTTACACATCAAATTACACATTTTTCACATGGTAACTTTGCATCAGGAAATTCTTTTTCCTGATATGGGGTCACTCCTAAGGAGAGATTTCATTCCATACTCACTGCAGAAACCAACCTGTGTGTTTGAAGTGCTTTTCCTGGCTCATTTTTCTTCAGGGCTTAAGCTGTACATGCACATCTACAGTTCTGATGTCTTCCCTTGAGCAAAGAAAAACCCTTCTTCCTGGGCCTTGTTAAACACCCATAGCACCATGTCGCTTTCTTGCTTCCTCTCTGAAACAAGTTATAAGGTTTAACTGTCATCACGAAAACACAGAACTTTTGACACATGCCAAAAAAAAAAAAAAATCTATCCTATCCCGGGCAAGCACTGTAGTTGTCCTCAGCACAGTTTTGGGCAAATCTGTAATCAGCTTCAGAATGCAGTGAGACAGAAGCCCTGTGGGGAAGGCAAGGGGAGGAAGCTCTCAGAGAATCCCCAAATAGATATGAGAGAGCCACACCTTGCAGTGAAGCACTAAACCTGCACCAACACTTCCTGCTCTACTCACACAAGCAGTTGCTCATTTCACACTAGAACCAGCCCACACACACGGCAGCTGGTGTCACACTGGCCAGTCACAGGTGTCCACCTACTGCTACCACAGATTCGGGGCAGGGAGAGGGGCACCCTAGAACACCCACACCTGCCTGCTCTAAATAAATTCTGCCATCACCGCATCAAGACAAAATATATAGAACTTTAATGGAAAGGAACTTTAACACAATTAGTGTATAATACAGAAAAGACAATATAGTTTCCAAATCAAACACCCAAAGTTACCCATCCCCTTGTGGGTAAAAGTCCACCCAAATGGGATTGGCCCAAAGTAAGGCCCGAAAGTCTGTCACAAGTCTAAAGCACCATCCAACAGAGACCCACAGAAAAGGGTCAAAAACCATCAGACAAGTCTGGGAGGAAAAGAGCAAAATCAAAAGCAATATAAAAAGCTGCATTGTGAGCCTCCCCACAGGTCTCTCACCCACATCTGTTTTAACCAGTCCAGGACCAAGATGCAAGCACAGCTTCTTCACGTCTCTCTGCTCCATGTGCCTCTTCCAGTCTCCTCCTTGCTCTCTATCCTGCTTCCTTCCTTCTCCAGTCTTCTCTCCAGCTTCTCCTTCTCCCTGCTCAGCTCCACTCTCCTTGAGTGGGGCAGGGAACGTGGAACCTCCCCTTTTCCTGGGGACCACCCTGTTACAAACACAGTGTTGTTGTGGCAGACTACTGTGCTGAGTACAGCCAAAGGATCCAGTGACAAACAGGATGGGTCTTGTTTCAAGGAGCACCAAATCTTGTGGTAGCAGGAGGTGGACACCTGTGACTGGCCAGTGTGATGCCAGCTGCCGTCGGTGTGGGCTGGTTCCAGTGCAGAAGGAGCAACTGCTAGTGTGAGTAGAGCAAGGAAGGTTTGGTGGTGGAAACCAAACCCTCACTTCATTAAAGAGAAAGTAAATCCTTTGTTTTTAACACTTTGTGGTCCGCTCATATATTAGTACATATTTTTGTCACCAGTATCAGGTGGCCTCTTACGTATTAATAATTGTTCATCTAGTCTCCGGTTTTTCACACCACGGTGGATTTATTTGGAACTATTAGGAGCTATTTCTTTGATCGTACTCAGTCTAGAAGCTTTACACATTGTTTTGGTGAAAGTGTAAGGTGTTTCATGAGAGATATTACGTTTTTTTTTAATACCCAGTAGTTCAGGAGTTGTGTGTGTTTAATTGAATGTTTATACCATTCATGCGGTGGCACAGAAAATGGCCGGCTCCAAGGGCTGGAAAATTTAAAGGGCACCGGCACAAAAAGTGTTAACAACTTGCCCAACATCTCTGAGTTAGAAAATGCAAAGCTGAGACCCTAATAAACAAAACACACAAAAAGCAGACCCTGGACTCCCACAGGAGCTTGACTTACTTGGGGCATTCAAGGGGGCTGCTGAAGCTGCAGAGATTTCTGACGTGGTTTATACATTTGTCTAGTTTTCTGCAAATCTCTCCTTCCTTACCTCCACCACCACCTCTCCCTCACCCTCTTAGATGTGTGGATCTGTGTCGTTCTCCTCATTCAAACGAAAAGAGCAGTATATACAAGGAGGACCTACAATGAAGCTATCTAGATTATGATGTGGAAGAAGAAGTAAGAAGTAGCAGAGGGGAAAAAAGAAGTATAATAGCTTAAGGTGGGCAAGTACTTATATATTTATTATTATAACTTTTTATTATGGAGTACCTTTGTTTCCTAGGTCTACCATAACAAAGAACTTAACAAATCACACAAACTGAATGATTTGAACAAACAAAAAAATGTATTGTCCCACAGTTCCAGAGGTTTGAAATCAAGCTGTCAGCAGGATCATGCTCCCTGAGAAAGCTCATGAAGAAATTCCCTCCCGGCCTTTTTCTACAATAGCTTCTAGGGATGACCCTCAAGCTGTGCTCTTCCACTCTGACTCTGCCAGTCACTCGGCATCCCCTGTGTGTTCCTGTTCAAATTTCCCCCATATTTACTCAAGTTTAATTGAGATATGATACATGGTGTTGTATAAATACAAGGAGTACAGTGTGTTGATTTCATATACTTACAGATTGCAAAATGATCACCACCACACTGTTGACTAACACCTCCATTACCTCACATCCTTGCCATTTCTTTTTTGTGGTGAGAACATTCAAGATCTCCTCTCCGAGCAACTTTCAAGTTTTTAACACAGTATTATTAACTATAATTACCATGTTAAGCATTAGATCCTAGAACTTATTCATCTTAGAGCCAGAAGTTTGTATTCTTTGATCGACATCTCCCCATTTCTCCCACCCACAACCCCTGGTAACCACCATTCTACTCTCTATGATTTGGCTTTTGGGATTCCACGTATGAGTGAGATCATACAATATTTGTCTTTCTCTGGCTCATTTATTTCATTTAGCATACTGTTGCAGATCACAAGATTTTATTCTTTTTTATGGCTAAGTAATATTCCTAGTTCTTAAAATCTGTCAGCCGGCCCTATGCCACACTGAGTTGCTTCCTCCTGCCCTCAGACTCCTCTCATCACAGCCTAGTGGCCCTCCATCTATAACTTTTTCTTGGATCCTCTCTTCCCTTCATCCTGATGTTTTCTTTCCCCTCTACCAATATTTTTCTCCAGGTTAGTGGTTACGAGATGGTGGTGGGGGTGGAAGGGCGACAGTGAATCAAATGGGTAAAGAAGATTAAAATATATGCACTTCTAGTTATAAGTCAAGGGGATATAATAGTGCACAGCATGGCTATAGTTAAAAATATAGTATTGTATAGTTGGAAGTTGCTAAACTAGTAGATCATAAAGTTCTCAATACAAGAAAAAGTTTGTAATTATTTATGGTAACTAGACTTACTCTATAATAGACATAAATATCAAATCATTATGCTAGCTCATCTTTGTATCCTGAACCCCTAACACAATGCCTGGTACACAGAGAACATTCAATAAATGCTTACTGAATGAAAAAAATATTGAAAGAGAAGGGGGAAAAAAAACAGGAAGGGAAAGCAAAGATGATATAAAAAGAAGAAAGGAAACAGGCAGAACTTAGACTTGTAACAATGATCCGTGTTAAAAAAAAAAAAGTCCAGAAGTGTTGGTGGAGATGTGGAGAAAAAGGAACCATGGTGTGCTGTTTCCACCAACAGTGATGTATTGTAATGTGATCTGGTCCAGCCTCTATGGAAAACAATAGGACGGTTTCTCAAAATATTAATAGATCAGGGCCTCCCTGGTGGCACAGCGGTTAAGCGCTGCGCTATGGAGCAGTCAGCAGTGGCCACGAGAGTTCAACGCCCATCCAGGGAGATTCCCACATGGCGCAGCAGACCTCTCCTGCCTCGCCCACTGCTCCCCTCAGCAGTGTGTTTCCATCCATCTGCCTGTTCTGCTCCCCACTCTGTCTCTGGTGAACCCTCTCGCCACCCCACGCCTCTGGCCTATACCCCAGCCTGTATGCATAAATAAATAAATCTTTAAAAAAAATACTAATAGATCAACTATATGATACAGCAATTCTACTCCCAGCTATCTACCCAAAGAATGAAAAAGCACTAGTGTGAAAGGGACATATGCACGTCTGTGTTCACTGAAGCACTAGTAACAATTGCCACGTTATGGAAAAGGCCTACGTGACCAAGGACAGAGGAATGAATTAACAAGATATGGTAGTTACGTACGTACACACACACACACACACACACACACACACATGCATGCACAGTGGAATACCAGTCAATTATAAAAAAAGATGTACTTTTTTTTGTAACATGGATAGAAATAGAGGGGACTATGCTAAGCAAAATAAGCCAGGAGAAAAACATTAGAGCTTGTCACCCTTGTCCCAGGGAATCTGCTTATCTACTGATAGATACTCTGTAGCTGTTTTGTAAAACAACAATTATTCTGGAGTTGCACTGTCCATAAAACCTTCCAAGATGATAGAAATATTCTATAATCTGAAACACATGTGGCCCTTGAGCACTTGAAATGTGGCTAGTATTGAAACAGTGATAGAGCAGGGGTTACAGTGAATCAAAGGACAGTGCCTAGTAGAGGACAGGTTCTGTGGGTTCTTCACCAAGTGCACAATTGCAAGACCATTTAGGTTCAGGGAACAACAACGGGGTTTAACAAACAGGGGAAACAAAGAGTTTCTAAGGTCACAAGTGGGCGGCTACCTCACCCCAAATAATGACCGCCGTGCCCAGAAGTCCCAAATAAAAAGCTGCTCATCCAAGATGGAGCTGCCTCCATCAACAAGGCCCTGAAGCTCCTGGCACGCCAACAAACAGGCCAGGCGCCAACTCACCGCAGCTGGAGGTGCTCACAGGAGGGCCACTGAGGTGACACCACAGCAGCCCGCAGCAACAGTCTGACGGTCATGATGGACAGCACTAGACACTGGACCAGATGGCAGTGGAGGCAACAGCACTGGGAGGCAGTGCTGGATGACCAGAAAGCCGAGGCCAGCTCTCGAAGGTGACCTGCAGGGTGCCGGTCACCTGTCAACGGTGCTAGACAGCCCTCGTAGTGCATCGCCACCAGACACGAGGTGGCGGTGTAAGATACACCGGTGTTAACAGCTCTTTGTGAGTTGTTGGCCCACACCAATAACAACTCTTTGAGACACCAGGCCCAGAGCCTTTGGTGCTCCTTTTAAGGCGATGTCAGTGGTACAGCCAGAGGACAGCAACCCACGGCTTCTGCAAAGCTTTTTGGCTTCTCTCCTTTCTTTCTTCTGAGACCAGGAAGAGAGTCTCTCAGGCGGGTTCCTGCCCGGACTTACTCCTCTTTCCGGGTCCCCCATGCACAAGTCTGATTGGACCATCTTCAATCCAATAGCCCATTGGTCCATTTAGTGCTTATCAGCTCATGTAGCTCACACCTGATTGGTCCAGTCTATCTATACCCAGCAGCACTTTAGTTTGTGCTGCAGGGCCCTGGTTTCATATGCCTGAAGAACTGCATTTCTAATGTTACTTCATTAAACTAACTTAATTTTAATGAAGAGTATGCATAGGTGCTACCGTATGAGAGATGCAGTTCTAGGGCAGTGTTTCTCGAGATTTAACATGCATTGAAATTCCTGGAAATCTCTTTAAAACAGTTTACAATTTAGCAGATCCAGTGTGGGGCCCAAGATTTGCATGTCTGACAAGTTCCCAATGATGCTGATGATTAGGCTTTGGATCACACTTTGTGGAGCATACATAAGAATCCCCTTGAGAATCCATAAAGATGCCAAAATCGATTTCTGGACCCTGCCCCTCATAGATTCTGATTCAGTAGCTATGCTGTAGGGCCCAGTAATTTGCATTTGTACAAGCTCCCGGATGATGCTAGAGCACCATTCTATAGAATGGGAAGGTGTTGGGGGAGGGGGAATCGTTTTAGCCCCTTTCTGATTTTCTTTCCCAAACACTGCTATTAATAATTTTTATGGGCCTCCCTGATGGTGCAACAGGTTAGGTGCAGCACTATGAAGCTATCCAGAGCCACTGCAGCACAAGTTCGATCCCCAGTCAGGGAGCTTCCCACATGGCACAGCAGACCTCTTCTGCCTCACCCACTGCTCCCCTCAGCAGTGTACTTCAGTCAGTCTGCCTGTTCTGCTCCCCACTCTGTCTCTGGTGAATCCTCTCACTACCCCACACCTCTGGCCTACACCCCAGCTAGTATGCATAAATAATCTTTTTTTTAAATTTATAATAATTAATTATTATTGGTAAGTTATTATTATTATCATTAATAGTTTTATTAGTAATAATAATTGTGTCCTAAATGAAGGTAGTTACTGTCCCATTTTACTGATTAGGAAACTGAGGCACAAGGAGGTCAATGACCTTGCCTAACGTTAACTGATGCTAAGTGTGTTTTTGTTTGTTTTTGCATAGAAGAACTGAGGTATGGGCCAGAAGTAGGGGTGGTGAGAGGATTCACCAATGACAGTGAGGAATAGAACAGGCAGATTTACTGAAATACACTGCTGAGGGGAGCAGCAACGGAGACAGGAGAGGTCTGCTGGACTCTGTGTGGGTCATCTCCCTGGCTGGGGATCGAACTCAAGCAGCAGGGGCCAGGGAGGTCCGGTAAATGCGTTTTTTTAGAGCGGCCTTAATCCATGAGCTTTAGACCACTGGGGCTGTCACCGGGGCTATCTGCCTAGTGTCCTTATGCATAGACTTATCTGCCTTATGCAGACTCCCCGATTCCTTGAATTTAGACCAGACGATCAAACTAGTTTTGACTTAGAATTTTCCTGGGTTCGGGCCTCCCTGATGGCACAGCGATTATGCGCTGAGCTGTGGAGCTGTGGGCAGCAGAGACGCAAGTGCGATGCCTGGCGGGGGAAGATTCCCACATGGCCTGCTGCTCCCCTCAGCAGTGTATTTCATTGATTTGCCTGTTCTGCTCCCCACTCTGTCTCTGGTGAACCCTCTCGCCGCCCCACACCTCTGGCCTGTTCCCCAGCTTGTAGGTATAAATAAATAAATCTTTAAAAAAAGAAAAAAGAATTTTCCTGGGTTCACATCTCATTTTATGCCAGAGGAAACAAGCTCAGAGAAGTAAAAGTAAAGGACTTGCCAAGGCCACACAGCTAATGGTTTCTCTTGGATTATTTGGAGTATTATCTGAACAACCTTCAAGTCGCCTTCTATTTCTAAACTTTTTGGTGCATTTCTATGGAATTGAACCTCTTTCTAAAACTGAGCATTTTTAGCTAGCTGTTGCTGGTAGAGACACATCACCCTCCTCCCCACCAGGGACAACCACCTGCCCTGTTCTTCAGGGCAGCTGGGAAAGCAAAGGCGGTAGGGTGGAGTCAAAGTGAGTTTGGACAAGGACAATCGATCGGTGAGAGGCTAGGTCAGTGCTTGGGGTCAAGCCGGAGAGTCAGGATCTGTGTTCAAACGCTTAGTCGTAGAATTCCACTCCCTGGCAAACTGTTCAAAAGTCGCCTGGTGAGAAGCTGCAAGCCCCGCAGGCCTTTCTTCCTGCCGACAGGAACTCAGTTGCCGACAGTAGCAGCAGGGGGCGCTCTAAGCGGCCTCGCGAACAGGAGACAAAGAAGGGAAGGAGCCAGGGCGGACAGGCAGGGCGGTGGCTGCAGCTCCTAGACCCGCTCGGGATCCCAAATAGAGTGGCCCTTGGATCTTTGGGATCCGAAGTAACCGGTGGCGCAGAAGGCATAGCTCCAAACTCCTTTATGTAGGTAGAGTCATCAAGACATTAACCATTCCCCCTATAGCCAGTAGTTGTGTACAGCACCGTGGTCCTCCGCTTGAACTGCATAGTTAAAATTACCCCCGAGTTTTGTAAAATTCCAAAGCCTTTGAGATTGACACTGACACCTATTAAATCAGAACCTCTGGGGTGGGGCCCACGCATCAAAGTTTTCATGTGCAAACAAGATACGTGAGAAAATGCTTTGGAAATTGTTAAATGTTGGAGTTATTTTCCATTTTTATTATTAATTAGAACTTGTTTTAGAGCTCCACCTGGTCTAAGGTGCTGGGAAGTTTTTAATACTTCTACATATATTTATATATATATTTAATATATATTAATATTTAATATATTTAATTTCTATATTAATTATAAGTACACTTAATATGCTGTAATATACTCTGAAGACAAATCAACAGTGTCTTCAGAGGTTGAAGCCTACTAAGAATGGCATCAAATTCAGCTGAATATGAAAAGATAACTGAGGTGTTTGGAGCTCGTGTACATAGATTTTCCTACTTAATTATAATCTCTCCCTTTCTATGTCTGCCCTTTTACTTAAAAGAACATTAAGAAAGGAAAAATTCTTTAAAAGAATGATGGAGGAGGTATTTTCTTTCTCCACCTACCTTATCCTCTCTGATCCTCCACTTCTACTTTTGGATTCCACTCTTCATTATTTTTCACTGTTCTGGCTCCCACTGCAGACCTAAACAGGCCAACTCTGAGAATGGTCCTCTCTGAGATTCTGTATTCTACAAAGGAGAGATTTTTATTTCGCACCAGTAGAAGAAACTAGATCAGAGAGCACAGTGATTATTAGCCCCAAAGCCCAGATTAAACCAGAGAAAGATCTAGTTTTCCATAAACCTAACCTAGATTCCACTGTGAAAACAATCTTGGCAGCTAATTAATAAGAAATCATCAAAGCAAAAACATTGGCAGAAATGAAAAGAGCCCAGGTAAGAGGAGGAAGGTTGAGAATGAGCTGCCTGATGCAAAATATTCTCCCACAATGAGGGTGAGATGACGCAGAGCCGAAAAGTAATAATACTGAAGGCACAGCCACACTGATGCGTATCACAAAACCTGAAATGGAAGGGAATTGAAGCCTTTCATTGTGAGACATTTCATCATTTTCTCAGTAATTGCATCAGTTTTACAATTTTTTCCATCACTGACTCCCCAGCAGTCCTGGCATCTCTTCATCTGTGATGTGGAGGTGGCGGGTAATGGTGTTTGCCTCCAGGAAATTAAAGACCCCTCTCAATAACTGTGTTAGTCATCAACACTTGCTGCTGTGATTGATCTTGTAAACACCATCAGATCTGGGCTCAGAAATGATATGAAAATTCATAAGCAGGAAAACCACCTTATCTTCCCCCTTATCTAGCTCTCTCTTTACAAGAAACATATGCAGTCTTTTTTGCATTTCTAATTTGCTCATTAAGACACATGTTTTTGACAGGCTGGGGTTATATCCACTGGGGACTAGAAACTCTTTGGGATCACAGGAAATTATGAATTCTGCCCAGGTTTTCCAGAGTTGCTCTGTTGAGTTGTCCTTTTCTTAAAAGAGCAAAAAATGTTTTAGACTTGTATTTCATCATCTCTGGACACCCAGAAAGCAAGAAGCTTTAACAATACGCCATGAAAGAAAAAGAAGCCCTCTTCCTGTCTCTGTGGAACGTACCAGTACTCTGGTTTTATTGTTGTGTTATATCTTGGGTACTCTCCAGTATCAGGAATTAGAGGAGGTCCTGGGCACAATGCTTCAAACTGAACCACTTAACGGAGGATAACCTTGAGTCAAGGAAAAAAAACCTCAAGGCAAGAATCACAACGGACAAGCTCTTGGGGGGGGGGGGGGGGGGTGGAAGGGAGTCCCAATGCGGTGGCTCTAAGATCTCTGGAAACTTGCCCAATTGCATCTGTCCTCTACTTAAGAATATGGTGATCAAATTTTCAATGTGTATATATATTCTTTGATCCATTCCAGTACTGGGTATTTGTCCTACAGGCATACTGCAAATAAAGAAATGCTATGTACAAAACTATTCATTACAGTTCTATTTGTAATTGTAGAAATAAAAAAAAAAACCCTGTAATTAACCTTGAAAGGCATCAATAGAAGACAAGTTAAACAAAGTATGGTTCATCCACACATTGGAATGCTGTGCAGCAGATAAAAAGAGTAGAGTAGTACTTACACACTAAAATGGAAAAATCTCCACGGTATATCAACTGAATAAACAGAAGGACGCAGCAGTGTCAAGTGCTATGATGTATGCAAAGAAGAAAAACATGTATATGTGTGTAAATGCACAGGTTATCTCAGATGCAATAAATGGTGCCTTTGAGATGGAAAATTGGGCGAAAGTGATTGAAGCAGGGAGGGAGGGTGGCCATAATTCTGTTAACTATCACGAAACAATGTATAATAAAGTAAGAATTAGTAAAAACAGTAACTATTACATACAGTGCTTACTACATACCAGGCATATTTTTAAGTATCTCATGTACTTAAACCAATTCAATATACTCCTTTTAAACTAAAAGATATTCCTATGACTGTCTTATGTCATTAAACTATCACAACAGCTTAAATGCATAAACATGACTTAAGTATTTTTGTTATACACAAAAACCAATGCAACATTTATCAATAATAATATTCTCAAGAACTATGTGCCTCATCCATTCAATATCAAATATGAGAGGAACTAATTATCCTCACCATTGAGAGCTAACTTAAGAGCTTAATAACCTCTATGTAAAATTGTATTCCTGTAATCACTTTGCTATGCCATGAAGTGGAGACACAATCCAAAAATAAATGGCTTTGAAAATGTGCTATTATGCCTATGTTTGGTCGTGATTGTGTCGGGGTACACACTGGGGAATTCAAACAAATTATTTAAGAAAAATTGTCTAGTTTCCCCTTACATTTCATTCAAAGAGGTAAACTTTATTGTCAAAGCACATCCTCTCCCTTTTTAAACCTTGAGCTTTTTAAACCTTGAGGAAAGTATTGAAGTGTCTAAAAATAAAATTTCTCCTACTAAGTTATACGGGAACAAGTATATAAAGTGCTTAGCACAAGCCTGACCCATCATAAAACCCCCACTCAAATAGAGCTATTTCTCAGTTCTTATTTAGTCTTCAGGCATCATGAGAGAAAAAAGTACCTAGGAGTTCACAGTCTATCTTGTCAACCACTGGGAAATGCATCTGTAATAAAAAGGCAGAGCAGACCAAGTAAGTGAAAGTGTATTTCTCCTTGATAAGTCATTAGGACTACAAATCAGAGAGTCCGGGAGGAAAAAAGAACAAATTAAAATCCTGATTCTTAGATTCAAAAATTCACTTACTCAGTCTAGCCTTTATCTGCATGCCCTCCTGTGAGGTGGGCATTATGACAGTCCCAAAGCACATTATATTAACATACCATATTTCCTGTCTTTATTTTTTATTTCTGAAGTAAAATTTGCAGATAAGGTAACATGCCAAATCACATTTCACTGAAGTGGTAAAATATTGTAGAACTAATTCTCTAAATGACTGGCCCTGCCTTCTGGATTTGACAAAAGATTGAAATCAAATACAATCAAGGGAACTAGTACAGTGTTATAGTCATCAAAAAATAATTTTTTCATCTATGCTATGGGGTAAGTTGTGTTCTCTCAAGATTCATATGGTGAAATCCCAACCTCCAATGCCTCAGATTGTAATTTTAGTTGGAGATAGGGTTTTTATTTAAAGAAGTGACTGAGTTAAAAGGAGGCTGTTAGGGTGGGGCTATGACTGATGTCCTTATGAGAGAGTAGAGACAAAAGGAGTATGTGTGCACAGAAAAAAATCGTGTGAGGACACAGTGAGAATGTGACTACTTGTAAGCCAAAGAGTACTCAGAAGAAACCAAACTTGCAAGTCACCTTGATCTTGGACTTCTGGACTCTAAAACTATGAGAAAGATTATTGAAGTCACCCAGTCTGTGGTATTTTGTTATGACAGCTGTCAAATAATATAATCTACTATGATAGTATTTTCTGAGAGGAACACATTTTAGTTTTTTTAGTTTTTTAAAGATTTATTTATTTATGCATACAAGCTGGGGTACAAGCCAGAAGTGTGAAGCGGTGAGAGGATTCACCAGAGACAGAGTGGGGAGCAGAACAGGCAGATCTATGGAAATATACTGCTGAGGGGAGCATCGGACGAGGCCTGCCACGCCATGTGGGAATCTCCCTGGCCTGGCGTCAAACTCTAATGGCCACTGCCGACAGCTCCACAGCGCAGCGCTTAACTGCTGCGCCACCAGGGAGGCCCTGAGGAACACATTTTAAACCACAAAGGGGGAAAGGACACGATTTATGAATAATAAAGCTTTTAAAAAACCTGTATTTTAATGTTTCTCATTTTGGTATAGACCAGTGAAAAAACTGTCATCGACTAAGGCTCCTCTTGCTCTATAAATCTTTTGTCATTTTAATTTTTCATCCATTTGTTTTCAAACTAAGAAATAACCTAGACTACACACAATCATAAATAATTTCAACCTAAAAGCAATATGTGACCTAATAGGTCCATTTTCATAGTCAGAATGTAATTTGTACATTTATTACTTGCTATATATAAAAAAAAATCTTGTTCAAAAAATTTCCTCAAATAAATTATAAGCTTTTAATTTTATCATTATTAAAGTTGAAATGTCCATTTAAATTGTCTTTAAAATCCAGCTGAATTATAAATTCATTACAAACACTGGAAAATTTATTTATTTTATTCTATGGGGTTCAGACAAGTAATTCCACATTTTAAGTCCAAAATCAGAAAACATTCCTTGTGTATCTAGTACTAATATGGATCATGGTATATGAAGGAAATATTTAAATATAGAGACAGCTTTTTTAGTAGATTTCTATAAATAACATTAACAGGAAGCACATATAATACAATCTACTCTAAATCTGAAAGCCTTAATATTTTTTCAAATAGTGAAACCATCTAGTCTCCTAAAAATATTCTCACTTAAGAAACACATTGTGAGAATGGGTTCAAGGATGGTGAAATTAATCAGTACTCAGTGATTCACAAACACTGCATATAAACATGACATTTTAAAGACTGGAACAAAGACCACATGATGGCAGCACATGGGATATCTTGTTTCTCTTTGTTCTGCGGCTCAGGGACATTTCATATTTCATAGTTTCTGAATTTCCTCAGGAGTTCTGAGGGAGCATCCCCAGACCAGCGGAAGCGAAGGTGCCCACAGTTCACATCTGAAAAACCTTTGGAAAAGAAAAGATTTTAAAATCACAGATAGTAAAAGTCAAACTTGTATACATAAATAGTAAAACAGTTTGGTGATAAAGCTTCACTGCAACGAGTAAAATGTAAGAGTCTTTGACATGACCTGTAAATATCTCATAGAAATGAATTAAATTAACTTTTGAATTCTTATGAAGTTTATACAATTTATTTGGATGAGAGAAACCCATAGACTTAAACGCTTACTAATAAAAAGATTTTATAGATGCCCACAGTGGTAGGAATTTGACTATTTACCTGCAAAGAAATTGAAAACAACTTTAAAACAACTGACAAATGTAAAAGGTCAATAATAGCGGATCCCTGGAACACCAATAATTTATTCTATAACAGTAAAAATTTTTTATTCCAATAAACAACTTTGTTGAAAACAAGAGAAAAGGTCATTTTCCTTCTCTACTGGAGGAAGTGTAAATGGCAAAACACTATGGCAGGCAATTTGGCGGTATTTATCAAATTCATTGAAATGTATAAACCTTTATCCCAATAATTCTACTTCTAGAAATTTATTAAGGGAAAAAATCACGACTACGCTCAAGGGTTTAACCATAAGGATTTTTTTATCATGATTCCATTTCTAAATTTTTTTCAAAAAATCAACAAACAATCTAAATCTTCAGCTGTATAAAGTTGGCTAAAAGGCTTTGATAAAGTCATTAACAATATTTTAATATTTTGGACATAGAAAAATGCTCGTAACATATTGCTAAATGACAGGGATTAAGAAGGCAGTTAGACAGTATAATCTCATTCTTAAATTCTTTATTTTTCTGCTATTCATATAAAAAAAGGTATAGTCTAATTACCCCTAAATGCTGTTATCCCTAGAGTATCTGTGACACAGTTAGCCTTTGCTTTTGTTGTTGTTGTTGTTTATAATATTGCTAGTGAAAAGGCAGTAAAATATACTTTCATTGAGATTTTAAAATATTATCTAATTATCTAGTCAGGAAAAATATGCACAGAATTGTTGTCAGTGGTCATCTCAGAAAAACAGGATCAGTTTACACTTTCATTAGAATTTTCAGAGAAGCAAATATAAAGAAATTCCACTTGGGAATTTGGCAAAAGGGAAATTGTTTCTGACAACTTATAACTGAAACCATACATACAAAATATGTACAGTAAGATTGTTTTAGTTTTAGACATACTAACATGTATAAAAATATACCAAAATATCAATATTTTTCTAGATGGTAAGGTTATAAGTTGCATTTTCTTCCTTTTGCTTAACCATATTTTCTCACATTTCTACAGGAAATACATGTTGTTTTTACAGTTTTGAAAAGATGCTTTCTAGTTTGAATTCCTCCAGAAATAGATCCCCAATCAAGAATTTGAATGCACGTGACCAGTTTGGGAAGTGATCTCTGGAGGCCCTAATAGAGAAGTGGGGAAGAGAACCAAATCTATAAAAGTACATAATCAAACAAGTTACTGCCCTAACAACTGGGAACCCTGGGAGACAATATACAAATACTTCAGAATTACCCCACTTGAGCGGTGAAGGAGCTAGGGAGTTTAGTCGCCCACTCCCATTCACTGTTGCCTGATGGCTACCCCACAGCGGCATCTGCCCCCTTGCGCTGACTGCCTGCTCATGTGCTGCAGGGCAGAGTCTATTGCCAGAGGACGCCCTCTGGGAGAAACAGGGCTGGCAATGCCTGGGAAGGGAATGTCAACAGCTTCTGGTACATTTGAATTTTTCTTTTTATTCCAGGATGTTACACAATACTATTTTATTCTAGAATTGCATTTAGCAGAAAGCATGTTTAGGCATATTTAAATGGAAAGGAAGAGAGACAGTCTTGCACACCAGTTTCCAGATGTCACGCTCCACATCTTACTGGGTGTAATGACAAGTCCTAAGATGCGGAATGTGTGATGGCTGTTCATCACATAAGAGGCATCAAAAGGCAAACTCCAAAGTAAATATCAAGTACTGCTTGAGAAAATTAACAAAGATGCTGAAATTCATGTGAGAAGCCACTCAGGGCTTGGTAAAGCTGACATGAATAATATTCCTTAAATGCTGACATTATAAAAATTTACACTGCAGTAAAATGAACTATAAATAATCAAGCAAATGCTCTTTGGTATACCAAACTCCAACTTCACAGTACTCAGAACAGCCAATTACCTCTTTTAAAAGCATTAAGAAAACACTGCTTAATGTGCCTTTGGTAAAATTTCACATTTCTTATTCTCCAACAACAGCTTTAAACAACAAACCTCCCTTCTCTCACCCCTCAACTTCATTCTTCATGCTTTAACCACAGTAAGGACATCAAAACTGGCATCATCATAGTGTATCCTGAGTAAATTACAATGTATCTACACCAGAATAGTTAGCAGCTGTTAAAAAGAGTAAGTTGATTCTACATGTAAGGATCTATGGAGAAATTCCAGATAATAAAAGCTAATACTAAAAAAAACCTTACAATGTACATAGTCTAAATATTTTACATATAACTCCTCAAAAAAGTTATGAAATAGGGCCTCCTTGGTGGCAGAAGGAGTTAAGTCTCAGCACTGTGAAGCTATCAGCAGCCACTGCAGCACTAGTAGGATTCCCGGCGGGGGAGATTCCCACATGGTGCTGCAGACCTCTCCTGCCTCGCCCACTGCTCCCCTCAGCAGTGTACTTCAGTAGATCTGCCTGTTCTGCTCCCCACTCTGTCTCTGGTGAATCCTCTCACCCCCCGACACACATCTCTGGTCTACACCCCAGCTCTTGTATGCATAAATAAAGAAATCTTTTTTTAAAAGTTATGAAACAGACACTAATGTTTTTTACCATTAGATTCAAATAAGAAAACTCTAATACAGAGGGTTTAGCTCACCTCCCCAAGGTCATACAACTCATCAGTAGAAAAGCTAATATCTGATTCCAGGGTCTGTGCTCTTCACCACCGTGCAACATACAGGAATGTGCACGGTATAATCTTGTTCTTTATTTATAAAGTCCTCATAACGAACATATACTTATAAATGCCTGTATTGCATAAAGAACAGTATGGAAAGAAACACACCTGAGTATCCTCAATGATTACTCAAGAAGTAGAAACAGAAGAACAGGAGACTGGGTAGATACTAAGTTATGTTCTATAATGATTCTTTGAATTTTTTGCTCATATTACTTTGGGGCTTTTGATATCTAAATTACTTTTTTAAAAGACAGCAAAATTTTTATAGACTTTTGTGAGAAGTATTCAAGTGGGGGTCTCAGGATCTTGCCTAAATCTAAGAAGTATCCAACTCTCCAGTTCTGGTGAACTCAGACTACTTCTGAATTTAAAACAAAAAAAAAAAATCTAAGGGTGCCCCAGGTTCAGGGAGCACAGATGTGAACATTCCAGAACTGAATGTCTGTGTGTGCCTGTGTGGGTGGGAGTTCATATGTGTTTGCTTAAAACACTGTTTTTCTGAAATGCAGGCTTCTGCTTTGATCAGTTTGTTATATTATAACCATTTCCAGCTATGAGGCTGATGCAATCAACATTCAGATTCTGCAAGAGGATTGCTTGGGTAACCAACATTGAAACCTGAATCAAACTTCAAAAATATTTCAAAAAGTTGATAATTCACCACAAGCTATCTAATGATCTTCTTTTTAAAAATATGTGTTCAAAGAAGGAGGGAGCAAGAGTCTAGGGTGGTGGATTACGGATTCTCTGGTAGTAGGTGCACTATGGCAACAACATCTGAAAGGGTGGGGTGGGAGGCCCTCCACTTCAATAATACAAATCACAATGTAAATCAACATTAATTCAATAAATATTTAAACAATAAAAGTAAGTGTTCAAGGATGTTCAGGCTAAATTCTAGTGGGAATCATTAGAATAAGAATTTGAAGGATAGTTACAGTGTGTGTATATAACATACCTGTACGAGATAAACACAGTGACATGGCTAGCTAGACAAAGAAATGATAGTAACAGCTAACAGTTTTGCAGAGCATGTTATAGTGAAAGATTGTGCTAAGCATTTTGCATGGATCTTCTCATTTAAACTTCATGATAACTTGATGAGATGGCACCATTATCATTTACAGTTTTCTTATCTGTAAAATGAGAATAATATTGGTACCAACCTCATAAACTTGTAGTGAGAATTAAATCAGTTAATATATACAAAATTAATGTTAAATGAGGTAACTGACATAAAATAGTATGATAAAGAACACTCCTGCACATAGTAAATACCCAATAAATGTTAGCTACTGTTATTTCAATCAAGCAGAAGACATTCCCAGAAATATCCCAAAACTTCCCTCGCCAGGAATATACTGAGGAATATATCTTAGTTTCTTCATCAATGCTAAGTATCCCTTAAGGTACTAAATCAATCTGTAAATTTGGCATGATTATGCAGTTAGGAAAGATTGAGAATAAATACTATTTACACAAAGCCCTTAATATCAGACCTCTGTTTTGTAAAACTCACACAACATGACTTACTTGGAGAATCTGAATATTGTGGGAGAAGTGACTTCTCCAGGGATTCAGATTCTTTTTGCTCCACTTCCTCCATTCCTCTTTGCTCCTTCCATTCCTCATTTTCAATCTTGTTAGTATGAGTCTGGTCAGATTCTTCCAGCATCAGGTCTTTTTTACTTCTAACAGCCCAGTGCATTGACTACATTATTAAAAGTAGACATATGATATAATATAAAATCAATATTACATAGTCTTCTATATTTAAAGTTCAGTATATAGCAACACCTGACCTATTGTTATAGTGTTGATTAAAAGAATGTTAGACTATTAAACAGATATTAATCAATTAATCCAGATATTAATCAGTTAATCCTCACTGTTTTGGAAGACCAATGATATAAGTAGAAATCCATCTCATGGTACAGAGCAAACAGACTAGTGCAAGAAAGGTGCAAAGAAAACACAGTTCCTCAAGAAATTAAATATAGAATATCCATATGATCAAGCACTTCCATTCCTAGATATACAACCTCAAGAACAGAAAACAGGTGTTCAAAGAAAAACTTAACCATGAATGTTCATAGCAACATTATTCACAACAGTCAAAAGGTGGAAACAACCCAAATGTCCATCAACTCAAGACCAGATAAACAAAAAAGATGGTCTATCCATGCAATGGGTATGATTTGGCCATAAAAAAAGGAATGGAATTTTTAGGTTAACCTTGGAAGCACAATGCTAAGTAAAAGAAACCAATACAAATCATGTGATTCCATTTAATATGAAATAGCCAGAATAAACAAATTCAGGAAGATAGCATATTTGTGGTTACTGAGAACTGGAGGAAAGAGGTATAACATACTTCCCCATAACAAGAATGGGGTTTCCTTTGGGGTGATGGAAAAGTTTTAGAACTAAATGATGACAGGTGAACAACATTGTGAATGTACTTAATGCCACTGAACGGGTACACTTCAAGATTATTAAAATAATGGGTTGTTATGTATATTTTACTATCAATAAGCAATAAGGTTGTGCCCCTTAAGCTAACTAGTGTTGTATCAATAATTATAACTATTTCCACAACTACTATTGTGATCTTCCATCTAGCCACAATTAAAATGCAGAGTTGACAAATACTAGAATTCTGGATTATAAATCTTCTCTTTAAGAAAACTCATGCACAAACCAGGAATCCAATCAATATTTACTGGGAATTTTGTCCCAATTTTAAATGGATTCACTTTAGGTCAGTTTCTCCAAGTTTAGTTGTCTTCAAAGACCAAGAACTTTCTAAATATTTTCCTTTTTTTTTTTTAAGGACAATGTGAATACAGATGGGTACATTGTACAGAAATTTTCTAAAAGGAAAGACAGCAATGGCAATGGTGGCATTCTGGGGAAGGGAAATAGAACCAGGGTCTGGAATAAGGATTGGACTCACTTTTTGTTACATATCCTATTTTACTATTTTGATTTATTTTAACAAAAGTTTGTTAGTTTTATGATATTTTTAATTTACAACTTAAAAAAATCAAGGACCATAAATTAACAGTGTTGGGCACTGTTTATCGATTTCTGATTTAACCCTTATATTTTTATAAACACAAGGTCGAACGCCCTTGAAAAGTCTTCGCGGATACCTGATATCCAAAAATTGTGTTTTATATGCCTGGTGGGGGAGCTCTGCTCAGTGGTTTAACCTTGTAACTCTGTCAATGTAGCTCTGGCTGCTTATCATGGTCAGGAGTTGGGGTTGGAGGAAACCAAAAAATGAGTCCTGCAGTGTCCAGATAGCTCACCATTTTGAACACCCTAATACAAAAAGATTGATGCACTCCTATGCTAGGCAGCATTATTCACAACAGCCAAGTCATGGAACCAACCTCAATGCCCATTGACAAATAACTGGATAAAAGAAATTGTGGGATATATACTCAATGAACTACCTCTCCCCTCTTTATAAAGATGAAATAGTGTATTTTGGGGCAAAATGAATGAGTCTTGATTATGCTAAGTAGATTAAGTCAGAAAATGAAAGATAGTTATCAGGTGGTTTTACTTATTTGGGGAATAAAAAATAACCAAAGAAAACAAACGGACAAAACAACAGGAATAATTCTCTATGAAAAATATACTGGTGGTGCAGCAGACCTCTCCTGTCTCGCCTGCTACTCCTCTTAGCAGTGTATTTCAATAAATCCCCTGTTTTGTTCTCCACTCTGTCTCTGGTGAATTCTTACACCCCAGGGCCTCTGGCCTACACCTGAGTCTCCCCCACGACAAGTATTGGCAGACTTGGCAGGAAGGAGACTTTACCAAGGAAAAACCTTCAGGAAGATAAGATCCAGGGCTGTTGCATCTCTCTCTACACCTGTCTTGTTGTAAAGGCTTATATAGACATTTATTTTATATATATGTAAAATATATACTATGTATATTATATAACATATTATACATAGTATATGTATATAGCTTGATATACATAGTGTGTGTGTGTGTGTGTGTGTGTGTGTGTGTGTGTGTGTGTGTGTGTAATGGTTACTACAGGGGTGGAGATGGAAAGAGGAGGATATGGGGAGGAAAGGTGACAGGGTTGTGGCACTGGAAAGTTGGAGGGAGAATGTGGCATGTACAAACACAGGGGTGTGAAGCTGGACTCCCAAGATAATATAATTATGTAAACTAGTGTCAAATCAATAAAGCTTGAAAAAAATTGGTCCTGCATATATTTTCCAATTAAAATGCTTAAAATTGGATGGATGAGGTGGATGAATGGAAGGATACATACAGGGGTACAGAGTAAGAAACAGAGATTGAGAGTGTTCTGCAACAAAAATAATTCAAGTAGAATAACTAGCCCTGGAATCAACCAAAACAATGAACATAACTGTTTCTAGAAACCCCACTGGATG
>PVIJ01017721.1:0-28558 GCA_004024925.1 Scalopus aquaticus | reverse complement strand
TATAGTCCTGTTATAAGTGAAACCATTCGATATTTTTCTTTCTGGCTTATTTCACTGAGTATGATCCCCTCTAATTCCATCCATGTCACTGCAAATTGCATGTGTTTATCTTCTTTCCATGCTGAATAGTATTCCATTGTGTATATGTACCACATCTTCTTGATCCAATCATCTATTTTTGGACATCTGGGTTGCTTCCATACCTTTGCTATTGTGAACAGTGCCACAACGAACATACGGGTGCATGTATCCTTTCGGATTAGTGTTTTTGTGTCATTAAATGAGATGGTTTTATAATTCATCTGTACTAGGAGCCAAAAATATGTATTAAAAAGTCCAGTGCATTGCACTTACTAGACTCGAAGACTAGGTTTAATATTAACATTTGACCTTCCCCCTATTTTAAATGCCTTCTACACAGGGATTATTAGGAACCTGAAAAAAAGGACACGGCGACATATAAAATGTATACAAGCATGATTCAGAGATATTGTGGTTTGGTTTCAGAGTACTTGTAAGAAAGCAAAGGTCTCAAAGCAAATCACAATTGTTTTGGTTTCCCAGTGCATATAAATTTATGTTCAAATGATATTGTCGTCTATTAAGTGTGCAATAGCATTATGTCTAAAAAATTCCCTTACCTCAATTAAATACGACTTAGAGACATGATGTTGAAAAGTGGATGCCCACAGTCTTGCTTAATGCAGACTTGCTACTAACCTTCAATTTGTAAAAAACACAATAAAGTAAAGCACAATAAAGCTAGGCATATCTGTCTAAATATGTATGCATGTCCTATGAAGCCAAATATAGGCTTAGGTTTTAATGTGTACACAAATATGACATGTGGTGATAAGCTACATGTTTCACATATAAATGGCCCCTTGTCTGTGAGCCCATGTCTCCCCATTTGGCAGAACCATCATGTGTGAGATATCTGAAGTCAGGAACTCCACGCTGTTTCCTTCATCCTCTCTTGACAGTTATCGCTAGATTTTAAGAGGATGAGCTTTGAACCTAGATCTACTTGGATTCAGATTCTTCCTATAAAACCTAAGGCAAGTTATTTTACCTCTAAATCTCCATTTCACCATTCATGTAATGGAATAATAAAACCTTTTTCAGTGATTGATGAAAAAATAGAAAATCGCGTGTATGTGATATTAATGTGGACACACCAGTGGATGTACATATACCCACTTATAGACACACACACTCACCAACAGCAGCTGTTTCCTCATTGTTGGGTTGCTTCTGGCATAACATTTAGTGGCCGTGGTATTCCTTGATTCTCTTCTTAATTATTCCTCTGTATAGAGGTGCAGGGTGTCTAGATCCTTTTGTACTTTTACATCAACATATCAGTATTTGAGAGTTTAGTATCCTAAACTTAAACCATCATTGGCACTGAAGAAGAGAAAACTTCTGAAAGTTTTCTATAGCTATTGTTCAGAACCTTTGCTCTCTGTACCCTTGTGAACCCTTGGGCTCAGCGACCATTGTTTTTCCTCGGTGTCCACTTTAACACATTGGCCCTTGGTCCTGTCTCTGATCCTCAGTACAGTTTTCTCCCGCTACCCTGCCCTTAACCTTTGACTCCACAGTGCTGTGGGATGATTGCTGCAGGCACCATCCTCTCACTTCTGACCTCAGACCTCAGGAACTAGTATAGACTGTTGACCTGAATGTTCCCTGCCACTTATCTCAAAATCAACATATTTAGAACAAAACCTAATTTTTTCTCAGCCTCTTACTCCAGTCTTCCTGTCAATGGCTTCACATTTTCATCCTTATCTAGTATGAAAAACATTTTAGACCAGTACTAAAAAGAACAGGGTAGCCACTAGCTGCAGGTGACTACTAAGCTTTTGAAATATGGACAATGTGAGTTAAAATGTGTTGGAAATGCAAAATGCATACCAAATTTTGAAACTTTGGTATGAAAAATAATGGAAGATAAATCAAAAATAATCATTTCACTAATTATACATTGAATGGATGCTAAGTGGGATATATTGCTACAGATTAAGGATGTTAAAATTAATTTCATCTGTTCCTTTTAATGTTTATAATGCACTTATTTAAAAATCTTAAATTGCCCATGTGACTGACACTATACGCCCATTGAACAGCATTTTATAGTATACTTTGGTCATTAAAAACTAATCACTTCTGGGCCTCCCTGGTGATGCAGGGGTTAAAGTCTCAGAGCTATGGAGCTATCAGCAGCCACTGCAGCACAAGTTTGATCCCCGGCCAAGGAGCTAACCCACAAGGCGCAGCAGACCTCTCCTGTCTCTCCAGCTGCTCCCCCCAGCAGTGTATTTCAGTAGATCCGCCTCTTTGCTCCCCACTCTGTCTCTGATGAATCCTCTCAACCCCTGCACCTCTGGTCTGCACCCCAGTTCTTGTATGCATAAATAAATAAATCTTTGGGAAACAAAAAAAACTAATCACTTTTATGTGCCCTTTTATTTCTATGACCCCAGGCATCTTCCCTCTTTTCTTGACCTCTGAGATATATACCTAACTAAGTCTGCTGCTTCCTCCTGACCCAATCAGTTCTCTCTGCATCATGCAGGTGATCTTCCTATGACAGTACTCTCCAGCCCTCACAGTCTTCTTCGCTCAGTGAAAGCAGATGAGTTGTCTAAGGAGACAGACTGCATAGTCTCTGAGCCAGAGAAGGCCCTTCCTCCAGCCTGTTTTTTTTTCCTTCCCATCCTTTCTGCCTGCTCATTTGAAATAAGCTGTAACAACTTGCACTGCTTGTTTCCTAATTATGATTTTCTCCATTCCCTGGGGGTGAATCACACTATCATTCCCCCATGCTTTTCCCATCACACCGACTCCTATCTAGATTGTGTCTAAGAAGTGATGCTTTCCCAAAACATATCCTGGGAGTCATCTAAGTGGAAGCAATTTCTTTTTTTACAGAATACTTAACATCTAACTATTCAGCCTAGAAGGGCACAGACTCCTTAAATGGTAGTAGACACTATGGCCACCCCTTTAACCCATATATACACATTTATATACCTTTTATACACACATTTATAACCTCTGAACAGGCCTGCAAGTGAGATTGATATGTTAACTCTTTTACAGCTGAGAAGCTGTGTCGTGCTTATATGACCTGATCATTGCAACTCATCAAATAAGTGGAAAAACAGGGCAATTCAGTTATATTTTTCTTTAGAATGTAAAATGTTGCACTGAGATTATGGGTTAAAAAATCTCTATAACGCCTAGTACACTGCTTGTTATTTCTCACCAGACCCTAAATACACACACACATACACACACAGACAGGCATTCTTCCTTCACTCCTTCCACCCAGCAAAAGTTCAAGGACAGTGAAAACTATGTTTATAAAGGCACCTCTATCATTTCAAAAGAAATTACATAAACTGACAACTTATAAAGTGTACAAGCTCCCATTATTTCTATCTTTCCAATGGTATGGATACAATTAATGCGATATTTGTCATCCTCATTCTTAGATATGGCTAAAATGATTCTTAGAGAGTTTGAGTCTTTTATCTAAGGTCAATGGCTGTTGCATAAGAGACAAAGTGCTGAGACGCTGGCAAAAGTTGTCACACTTTGGGCTCTTCCTGGACTCTTTGACCTTCCCTTTGGTGTGGCTGTAGTGAGGACTCAGACGGGAAGGAGCTTCAGCCTCAACCTGACTCCCAAAGAAAAATGTTCTAGCACCAAGTCCATGCAGGCTCATGGGTCACATCTGTGCATTTGGTATAACTGAATTGCCATGTCTACCTCATAACACACTGGAAATGTTTATAAAGCAATTACTGTAATAGATGCATAAATACTCTAAGGTAAGAAATTATTATTCTTGACTTGTTATGACCTGGGGGGAGTTTCATGCTTTCTCTGTGCAATCGGTGTTGCCATATGGAAAGTATGTTCTTTTTGAAGGAGAAAAGCAGGTAGAGGAAGGTGTTAAAAAAAAATCACCTACTACACAAATAAATTACCATACTTGATAGTCTTAAGAGTTTCTGAAAAGACTTTTTATTTTTTTGGCGGGGTGGTCTTTGTTCATTCTACCAGCCTTCTAGTTCCTTTCTGTGACAAGAAAGTAATAAACGGTGACAAGTCTTTTAACTTACTTTGTGTTGGTTAGTAGAGAGTCATGAAGTGTCAGGGCAGAGAGGACACTTAGAGAACATCAAATAATACCCACAAGGAGTAAAGATGAGAAACTTGAGGCCCATACAATGTAAGTAACTTGCTCAAGGTCACAGAGAGTCAGTCATGGTGGCAGGGAGGGAGCACTGGCTCCCCGCTCCCAGCCCAGCACTTCCCATGTTCTGCCTGCAAGAGTCTCTGCAGTGGATTTAGACAAAAACACCATTTTATGTCATGTGAAGACTAGTGACACTTATTGTTCATTGAGAAGGGGTCTTCTATTCATCTATCAACCACTGACTAAATGCTTGCTATATGCCAAGTACTATCCTGGGCATTTTGAAGATAAAATGAAACAGAGAAGTTGCCTCTTTCATGGAGCTCACATTCTACTTACAAAGGTAGATAATCAATAAACAAACATATAGGAAGAAAAATTTGGGTAGTAATGAGCTCTCAGCCAAATGGCAAATAGGATGAAGTGACAGAATGATGGAGTGGATATATTAGTTGTATGTAGCTTAAAATCGAGCATGGGAAAAGAGACAAAGTTTTTGATTAGAGAGAACAGCAGGTACATCAGGCTAAGGGAAGGGGGACAAGCTCATCAAGGAACAGACAAAAGGGAAATAGGGCTCAGTTTGGTAAGCAGTTGAAAAACAGGGACTGGAGTGGTGGCTGAGCTTGCAAAATGCTGTTGGTCACAGTAAACAGTGTGATGCTATTTCAAGGGCACCAGGAAGGGATTGGAGTCAGGGTGTACAATCTTATTTTAGAAAGATCATCAATTTGGCTAGTATGTGAGATTTAAACTATAAGGATATAGGGTATGAATGGGTAAGACAGGAAGCAGGAATCAGACATACTTATCCAGTCTGCAGGTGATGTCTTTTGGAATTTAGGTGGTAGTAACATAACTGAAGAGAAGAGGCTGGAGTCAGTGTCAGCTATGACTGATGAGTGAGTGTTAAGTACTGGCTGGGAAATGGAGAAGGTGAGGAGTGAGTGAGTCCTAGGATTTGTCCTTAAGAAACAAGACAGATGATGGCATTTACTGAAATCAGAAAGATGATGAATAGCTTTTAATAGTTGGCAGAGATGGGAGAGACACTTACTGAACTGTAACCCTCAGTGGAGTGTTATTAAATAGGCAAATACCACATTTATGAATAAGTGAACTGAAGTTAGAATGGAAGTGGGCTCAAAAACCAACAAGGGAAAAAATCACCAGACATGTCATGGGCTTCTGGGACCCTTTCCTGGTAGCTAGATGTTCATTAAATAATGTGATCAAATTCTGGCTAGAATAATACTGGTATCTTCAATGTCTACTAAATACAATAGATAATATCTATCTTCTTAATTATTACAGATGAGGAAACAGGTACAGAAACCCCATGGAAATTGTCAAGACTGCACAACAAATAAGTACAAAAATAAAAGCTAACACCAGGTTTTATGAACCCCAAATTTCTACTCTTATCCTGTTACTGCCATTCTATAACCCCCTAAAATTAGAAAACAGGATTCTTTTCCCTGCAAGCCTATTTGAGATAAAGTAAGGGAACACAGTCTTTTATAAATTGATGAGGAAACTAAAAACTTTGCCTTATACAGAGTCCAAATGTTGATTTTTAGGTAATCCACAGGATTATTTAAATAATGAAAGGTCTGAAAAGAAATTCATTTGCAAACAGGTGTAATGAACTTATGTGGCAGTTTTTATTTTTCCTCAGATACACACCCACATCCCTAGCTCTATTAAGGTGTATGTCTTTGTAAAACCCACCACCTCTAATTTGACGTTATGTCCCTAGTGAAACACCAAGAGTGAATTATTAGGAAACTGGGAAAGCTGGCTTTTACACACAGTAAAATGCAATGACTTGATTCATTTAATGGCTTCTTTATATATTTTAAAACCTGTGGCAAATTCTTAAAAACACATTCCAGTCGTATTACTTTAAGGGTGACAAAAATCCCCCAAGAGGGAAAAGGGAGGGTCAGACACACTTCTAGGCTGAGTTAGAATTGACTGATAAGTGGCTGCAGGAATAGAAGAGCCTGAACCGAAATGGAGAGCCCTGGGTCAGTGTCCTGTCTGCCCCGTGGGTGCTGTATTTCCTCAGCATCGTTCCCTATCCGTGCACAATTTTGAAGAAGATAAGGTAGTTTTCCAATATGTCAGTACACTCATCTCATTAAAAGCCGGCATAAATTTTCCTTCCGTTTGAACATGGGCCAGCCTGAGAGATTGTCTTCTAATAATTAGAGAGCACAGAAGTAATACTGCAGGGCTCCCAATGCTAGGTAATAAAATGCAACACTGCTTCCACCTGTCCCTGAAACACAGCCACCATGTTCTGCGAAAATCAAGCAGCCATATGGAAAAACCACATGTCCAAATGAGGTCCCAGGCCCAAGCTTAGCAGAGGACCCCAGCCAACATCAGTACCAAATCAGTGGGTGAGCCTTCAAATGGCCCAGCTCCAGGCCCAGATGATGCAGAGGGGATCAAAGAGGGATAATTCCTGCTGGACTCTGCCCAAATTGCAGATTCAAGAGCAGAGTGAAGATTACCCTTGGTTTAAGCCACTCTGTTTTATGGAGGCTTGCTACATAACAGTTGCTAACCAGCAGAGTAGACAAGCCTTCACTTTGAGTACCTGAATCGCCTTTTTTTTTTTTTTAAGATTTATTTATTTATACATACAAGCTGGGGTAGAGGCCAGAGGTGTGGGGAGGCGAGAGGGTTCACCCGAGACAGAGCGGGGAGCAGAACAGGCAGATCAACGGAAACAAACTGCTGAGGGGAGCAGCGGGCGAGGCAGGAGAGGTCCGCCGCACCATGTGGGACTCTCCCAGGCTGGGCATCAAACTCGCATCGCGCGGGGCCGACAGATCCACAGCGCAGCGCTAAACGGCTGCGCCACCGGGAAGGCCCCTGAATCGCCTTTTTATTATTTCCCTCCCTCTGAGAGACCTTTATTCTTTTACTGTACCTTATTTTTGGAATGCAGGTGAAGTTTAAAGGCAGAAAGATAGTGATTTGAAACTAGTCTGTAACACTCAGTATCAGTAAGATCTTGATCACCTGACTTCTAAGAGTCTCCCTTTCCATCAGGGAAATGAGAATGATGATACACACTTAATAAGACCATTCAGAGCATGAAATGTTAGAGTGCTAGAAATGTGTGGCAGAGGGAGGTACAGAAGAAAAGAGAGTCACCATCATTAGCAGCAGTGTTGTACAAGAAGCAGCCTCTTATTAAAGAGATCTCAAATCCTGCCTTTATATCATCTTCCAGATACCAGGGCATAGTTTTGTGGCTTGATTATGTTGTTCCTGGGACAATGTTTTTAGTACTATGTTTGCAACTTGGTATATTAAAGGAACCAGGGTGTGTGTGCATGGGTGCGTGTGTGTGCATGCACACGCATCTGGAAGAAGAAGGGGTCACTATGAAGGGATGCAGCAAGGATAGATATAGAAATCTTGGAGAAACAAGGATGTCTGCTTTCTGACAGAGACCCCTGAGATATGTGAGTGTTGTAGAGGCAGGGGAGCAGCAGTAAAATGGTAGTCGATGTGGTCAAACTATCCTCCATTTACTTTAACTGGGGAAGCATGAACCGAAAAGGACTGCCTTAATTAGAGGTGTCCAAAGTAGTCGCTAGGTTTAGACAGAGCTGAGCCACAATGCACAGCAGTGTGAGGCCTGGTGTCTGTTCTTTCAAGCTCACCAGGTACAGGGAGTAACCTAAAATGTGTGCTCAGTAAGTCGTGCATACCCGCGTTAGCCTGACTTAAATGAACTGACATTAGACTTTAGATTTGACAATAGGAGAAAAGAGTGTAATCCCTTAATTAAATTTTCCAGTGACTTCTCTGCATGCTTAGGTTCAAATCCATAGCCCTGGGCCTTGGATAATCTTGCCTCTGGACAATCTCCAACCTCATTTTCCTGTTATCCTTGCTCCCTCCTCAGTCTTCACTGGCCACAGTGGCCTTTCTGCTATTCCTCAACCTGGAACCTTCTACAACCTTTATCAGTCCCACCTCCTCCCTTCATGCAAGACTATTGGGGTGCTCCCTCCAGGCCATAGGGCCTTTCCTACCTTGTGATCTGAAATTGAACTCCCCTCACCTGGTCACTCTTAGACACCTTATTGTCTTGATTTTTCTGTAGCACAATTTTCACAAACTCTGTGTGTGTGTGTGTGTGTGTGTGTGTTTTCCCACGCATGCATGTCTGGCATTCTGTCATTCCCTACTACAACCCTGAGGGCTGGAATGCTGTCCTTAATTCCCACTGGTAAGAATAATTGGCACAAAATGTATATTCAATAAATACTGTGTGAAACAAAATGTGGTCATCTTTTTCTGGATCTTGATTGGGGACAGAGAGTTTTAAGTTCATTAAACCGAGACTATCTTGAAGAGCTATTTCTTTTCTACAGTAATTTGACTGTATTGCATTACGAATTTTAAACCTGATCATTATTTTTTGTACATATCAGAAACTGAAATTACAAATGCTGCAATAAATACACAAGTGTGTTGATAGATCCATTTGGACATACAAAGAGTATATGATGAGAATATTTACCTTGCATGACATGTATAATATATACTTTATAAATAGTATCTGTATGTTTTCTTCAAGTATATATTGATACATAGTTTAAACTATGTGTCATATTATATATATATATATATATATATATATATATATATGATGAAATATGATGAAGGGGGAAATTCAGAATTTTATAACATTTTAAAAGAAACAGAATTTTATCATTTCAAATTCACTAGAACCTAATTAGTTAAAACAATTGACTCCAGGTGGAAGTCACCCAGGTGCCTGCAAGAATGCACAGGGGTGACCTAAGCCCATTACTGGTAGGGGAATAAGGGCTCTGAAGTGCTGTAAGACCCAAATTTGTGAGTTTTCCTGAGGAGTTTAAATGATCCTCATGGAAAACTTGTTTGCCTGACTGATTTCGCTTGGCAAATAGTTTCTGTTCAAAACCAAACTAAATTTGAACAGCTCCAGATGTCCTGTAGCTATTAAATTTCAAAGTGATAGAGACAGAATTTCCAAAGCTTTCAAATGTATCAATATTGACTTTTTACTCCTGACTTAGGGAATTCCAGTTTTATTGGAGAGGGTGTCCCCCTGTTCCTACAGAGTGGGAATTGCACACAGATACACACAACAGAACCACCCCGACAATTAAACTCACTGAGGGAATTCTAGGTCCCATGGAGACTATGGAGGCAGAACCTGGGCATAGGCAGGGCTTCCATCCCCTTTGCCAGCAGGGGCCTGGGGACTCTGCTTCCCAGGGAATCACCTTCCCATGTCCCTCTGAGTCTTCTTCTGGTGGATCACAGAGTTAACTGGCCATATGATTAAAGAATCTTCCAGAGTGTGGTCACAATATTTCTTTTTCTGTGCTCTGTGTAAATGTATCCTGAATGGGTTTTATTTCATTTCATAAGCTCATTACAGGTCCTCAGCCTCAGGCAAATGCCCATGAGGTGCTGACACTTAGAAAAGGCTTAGGTGCAAGCAGGGCAGCCCCGGATCCTGAGGACAATGAGCTTTTCCTCTCCTGGTGGACAAGGTGCTGCTTCCTCTCACTGACGGGTCCTGTGGGGGAAGCTGCTCTGTAGCACAGGGCCTTGGTCACGGCATACAGCTCAGGGAGGAAGTAGAGAGGACAGTGAAGGCCACTGCAAAGATGCTGGGGAACAGCAAAGACACCCTTCCCATTCACAATGATGGCTTGGAATTCTAATCCTTTCTTCTGAGTTTCTAGCATAAACCCTCAGTTAAAGAGACAGATGACACATTTCATTGGCTGGCACTTATCCACCGCTCTGGGGAAGAATATCAGAGGAAACTGTCAGAAAATGACAGTGTCATGGTTTAGTCACTAGCTGAATGAAAAAGACACAGTGGTGAGCCAGGCCCGACCTTATCCAGTCTGCTTCTCTCTCCATCTCCCTCTGTTGCTGCTGAATGAATGAAAATAATGCAAAGCAAAGAACAGACAGAATAAGGCTCTCCCCAGAGAATTCCTCCATTGTGGGGCTCAACAGGGCCTCCTGTGAAGGGGTGTATTATCCATGGAAGCTCTTGCCTCCAGATGAGGTCATTGCAAACCCGCTGAAGCTGCCTAGGACTTCCCTGATTCAGGCCACACTACTCCCCCTCCACCACACACGCACCCCGCCAGCAATACAGGTTACAGAGGTGCCTCTGCTGCTTCTCTCTTCACCTATATTTTCTTACAAAATAAGGACAATCATAGAAATTCATGTTTTCTCTGACTGTTCCATTTCTTTTAACTTTTCACTCTTTGGGACTTTGCCTGGTGTATCAGAGATAGCATCCTTGCTTTGACTGCAGGGGAAGCAGGCTATGAGGACTGGATCTGCCCCTCCCAGCTATGTGAAAATAATGAAGCATCTTCCTCTTTCTGAGCTGCTATTTTCTGAGATTCTAGACTGGGATAAACCCTAACTATATGACCTCTGCTAGGATTACAGATCTGCTGGCATAGCTCACCTAATGCCCCACCCCAGCTTCACTCATAAGAAATGCTTAGTCATTGGTGGCCATTTGAGCACCTCTTTTATTTCTTTCCTTTAGTATATATTGTGTATAGTACAGAGGAGAATCTATAGCAAGAAGGCATCATTCATATAAACTTATTGACTTGAATCCACAGTAGCTACAATTTATAATCTTTTATAGATTCTACTAACACTGGTTACCAGCACCTTCCACCAATACGCTATGGGAATCAGCATACACATTATTTTTAAGTTAACAAAAACATTCTAGTTTCTTTGAATCTCTAGCCCCCACATTTATTAGATTGCTGAGGTTAAAGTGAAATGATACTTGCTAAGAAAGGGGCATTTCTCCCACAACACAGTTGAGAATATAAATTGGTGTAACCTTGACACGTCACAGAAATCAACATGGCAGAAGGCTTAAAAATGCACTTTTATTTTTACCTTGGCAATGGCAGTTCAAGGAATTTAGTCTAAGTCTTTAATCAGTTTTGTTCCATGTGCAATGATCTTGCAGCCTATACAATGGTTAAAAAAAATGGAAACCGTCTAAGTATAAAATAGGAAATTCGTTAATTTTGCATATCCAGTACAGCACATCCATATCATAGAAGAGTCTTGTTATGTAATGCATAATGGCATAAAGTCATCTACACTGATATGGGAAGATATTTGTACATTGTATGTGTGACAAATACAAGTAATAAAATGTATCACAGTGGGGCCCTAGCATTAGCAGGTATGGGAGATTTCCTCAGCTCTTCCAGACTGGCAGGGAGGTAAGAAGATGATTTCCATCCCTCATCCCTGACCTTCCCATGGATCATGGGGGATTTAATAATTAAGAAGATTAGGAAAAGTCCCTGCAGGTATGCGCCTGTAATGAACCAAATGTGTCACTCCAAATATGTCCTATGTTGAACTCCTACCCCCCAAAGTGAATGCATAATATTATGAGGCCAGCACCTTCAGAAGTGGGGTTAGCGTTCTTATTAAATGGGCCCCAGAGAGCTCTGTCACTCTCCTTCCAACATGTGAAACTATGGTAGGGAGTATGCTCACTATGTCATGGAAGAGGAGCTTTGTCAGGACCCAAACATGCTGGCATCGTGATCATGGACTTTTGGACTCCAGAACTGTGAGAAATAAATCTCAGCATTTTATAATCCTGTCAGTCTGTGACATTTTGTTACAGCAGGCTGCATTGACACAGGGCACTACTGCGCTTCAGAGTCACGTGACCATAAAGTTGTGCATCATTAACTCTACCCCTACTTCCATGAGGTTAGCAAAACTGAGGCTGATCCAGAAGGTTCTGGCTCTGCACTGAGGGGCATGAGGCTGAGTTCACATCTCTGCAAGGGCTCTATCTGCAACTCCCACCTCCTCTTTAAGACATACCACAGGTAGAGCTCAAGGATATGGCGATCCCTTAATCTTTAGGTCATGCGGCTTTCTCTAGGCCAGCAGAAAAAGAAGTAGATACTGTATTTACATGCCATTGTCCTCCTTCATCAGCCTTATTTGGTTCAAAGAGGAATAGGAATAATGAGCCCCTACACACCCTAAAAACAGATAGCATGGTTTTCCAAATACACACATGGAAAAATGCCTAGAAGAATACACACCTAAATGTAACCTTGATCTTCTATGATTTCATGCATGAGCTATAATTATAATTTCCCTACCTAAACTGTTAAAATGGAAATAAAATGCCCCTTTGAGCTTGTTTCCCATTACAGCATAAATTTCGGAACTTCACTGCTGGGAGGGAAGGTGCCACCAAGAAAAAATGAAAAAGACACTAGTGTTTCTGAATTCCAAACTTGTATCAGGAATAGTACAAAGAACATAGAAAAATTTTCTCCTTTACTCCTCACACCAGCCTTCTCATTCAAATGTTCATGTCAGTTTTTCAGAGGGTGAAGTTAAAATTGTGGAAATTTAGGAACCTATACTACTACATACACTACTAGAGGCAAAGTGAAGACTTCACTCTCAACATGGTCTGCTCCCAAATCCATGCCCTTCCCACTGCAATATTCTCAAGGAATTCATGAAAACTGAGTTATGGGGGAAAAAAGTACACCAAAGGCAATGCATAGCCAAATTGATAATGCAGCAGGCACATGCTAAATGCACTTCCACACTCCACCTGGGCATAATCCCATTTTTTACTAAAATTCTACACAACCCAACCCTGAGAAAACAAGAAACAACAAAACAGAGAGGCCTGGGCATCCCTGGTGGTGCAAGGGGTTAAATTTCAACATTATGAAGCTATCAGCAGCCACAGCAGCACAAGTTCGATCCCCCTCCAGGGAGCTGACCCACATGGCCCAGCAGACCTCTCCTGCCTTGCCTGCTGCTCCCCTCAGCAGTGTATTTCAGTCATTCCTCCTGTTCTGCTCCCTACTCTGTCTCTGGTGAATCCTCTCACCGCCCGCCACCCACCCCCGCCCCAACTCTGGCCTCACCTCAGCTCTTCTATGCATAAATAAATAAAACTTAAAAAAAAAAAATAGAGAGGAGTTCCTTTTTCGCCACATCTTCGTGAGCATTTGTGGTTGCCTGTATTTTTTTTTTTTTTTACAAGTTGGGGTACAGGCCAGAGGCGTGGGGCGGCGAGAGGGCCCACCAGAGACAGAGCGGGGAGCAGAACAGGCAGATCAGAAGTACACTGCTGAGGGGAGCAGCGGGCGAGGCAGGAGAGGTCTGCCGCACCATGTGGGATTCTCCCCGGCTGGGCGTCGAACTCGCGTCGCCGCTGCCAACAGCTCCACAGCGCAGCGCTCAACCGCTGCGCCACCGGGGAGGCCCCTGCCTGTATTTTTAATGTGCGCCATCCTCACAGGTGTGAGGTGGTATCTCATCATGGTTTTGACTTATATTTCCCTGATTATGAGGGAGGGGGAGGACAAAGGGACAAAATGGAGTAGAAAAGGACAAAAGGGAACACGGTGATAGGTCACGGGTGAATTTGTGATGGGTTACCCAAGGGGGATACAAAATGTAAAAAATATTATTAACAATTAAAAAATAAAAAATAAAAAAACAGAGAGGGCTGGCTGTTCTCTGAAGACAGGAACTTGTGAGTGAGCTGCAGTGCAACTTGCAAACTTGACAGCAAGGAGAGCGAGAAGAGCGCAAAGTAGGAATAAATATAAACATCAGTCTCTCAAGGCAGAGCCATCTGAAGACTTGGGGAAAAGGAACACCAAGTGGGCCTCAGATCTAATAGTCCCTGCAAGCTTGGTTGACTCTGAGGAGGGTACAATAATTGATTTTTACAATGAATATCCTGAGTCATCAAGAAAAGGTTACATTTTATGTTCAGAATTCTCTGTTTAAAAAAGCAAGGAAGCATGTAATCCATTTGAGAAAGATTTTCATTTCAAACAGTTAAAAATTCTTTGAAAGGATTTTTGGTGCTTAAAGAGATAAGTGACAGTTATCTAGAAAATTCACTTCCATGGAACAACGCTTTCCCTAAAGATTCTAGATCAGTGAGGTGGTATGTTACATTTAGTTAGGCTTCTATCTCTTCTCTTTTGTTGATGTTTCATGTCTAATTTTCTCAAGGCTTTCAGAAATCTTGACATCCAAGCAGTGGATTGGAAGTTTCCTGTGGTTAAAGATTCTGACATGCTTTCTTGCCTAGCACACACCCCAGTGAATCTCAATAATTTTTTCTGCCATGAAGCAAACACTAAACAGATATTCACAAAAATGGTCCTCTCCCCAGGCGTATGTAAACTTTGACAAAGCTTTTCCGACATTTTGCAAAAAGTCCTTTGAGGTTTTAGCAAGCAGTACTATAAGACTTTTGCAAGCATGCTAATACCTAAGCAACCATTCTCTCTAAAAATAACTGCTAAGGAAAGATAAATTGGGTTAATCTATTTTTTTTTCTAAAAGCAAACTGCATTTTTAAAACAGAATCATTTCCATTGAGTTCTCCACTCTTTGGATAACACAAGAGGTGTCCCTGACCACCCTGCTAGCCTCCTAACTGAATGCTGTTCCCTGGGCCTCCTGCCCCAGACATAACCCACTCCTCTTTGAAGAATGTGCCACATCCAGTGCCTCCCTGGTGGCACAGGGTTTAAGTCTCAACTCTATGAAGCTATCGGCAGCCACTGCAGCACGAGATTGATCCCGGCCAGGGAGCTTCCCACATGGCACAGCAGACCTTGCCTGTCTCCACCGCTGCTCCCCTCAGCAGTGTATTTCAGTCAATCCACCTATTCTGCTCCCTACTCTGTCTCTGGTGAATCCTCTCACCCCCACCCCCACACCTCTGGCCTACACCCCAGCATGTAGGCATAAATAGAATCATTTTTTTTTAAAGTGCCAGCTCCTTAGTGATTTTCCCTATGCTTTCCTTCTGCCAGAAATATCATGTCCCACCTCAAGACTTTCTATGTCTATTTCAATGGCCCTCTTCAACTCACATTATCCTCATGAAACTTTTCATTCTCCAAACTGTTGCAGGAGAGCGTGGTCCTAACTCCATTTCTGAGGTTGAGGAGAACAAGGGGAAAGGGGACAACAGAGCTCGGCCTGAGTCACACCGTGAGCATCAGAGCAGTACCGGGGCTACCGCAAGTCCTCACCTGACCATGTTTCTCGCCACAGCACAGAGATCAACTACAGCTGCAGCGCCCCTCCCCCACCTTGTTACCCCCTTATTGGCGAACTACTCTCCTGGCCACTGTATGTCTGGGGACCTCTCTCGTTTCCAGCCGTGTGCCCGGAAAGAGCAGCCAGCGCGGGGCTGGGTCGTACCTGGCGTGTTGAGCAGGCGGGACCTCCGGCAGCGGTAGACCACCTCCTGCTCGCAGTGCTCGGAGCGGTCGATCACAGCCTCCAGTTGCTCAGTGGTGCCACGGTAGTCCAAGGCCATGGTATAGGGCTTCTCGGAGTTGGCACCCCGCACACGGGTCAGCTCTGTGTTGTTGTGCTGAACGGATGTCCAGATTTTGTCCTCTGCCCAGACAATACAACGGAAAAAAGCGCTGTTAGAAGGGTATTTAAATTAGGATCACGTTTCCATGTCTCAATCAAGCTGAAGCAGCTAGAAAAGAGCATTGCTCAGGCAGTGTGACTGGAGGTGGGATGTGCGTAATTGATGGACACCCGAGGGTCTTCTCAAACAAAGAACTGAACCAGATCATTGTTGTTCCTCATGGGGCTCCAGGCAGAATTTGAGGTTGTCAATTGCAGGTTAGGCTGAGAGCTCTCAGGCTTTCCTGCCCTCCCCTTGGGGGATGGGCCTCTGCAGGCTTATGAGCTGCAGCCTGATGGCCGTCCCTGGCGGGGGAGGGGGTGGCTAAGCATAGCTTAGCATGGGGTAGTAAAGTAGTAGTCACAGGGTAGTCTTGGCCTGGTGTGGCGTGACTGTGCATGGAGTACGAACAATAAAAAGAACATTATGACAACTAGCAGAGCAAGCCTGCTTGGACTGATGCTGAACCTGCTTGGTTTAGGGTGGTTGCAGAAGATAATACTCTGAGTTAAATGTGTGACACCCTCATTCAACAGAATATCCAAAATGCCCAGTGCCCATCACTACACTTAAAATTGACATGACCTAAATTGGTAGGAGGTCCATATTCCTGTGACACACTGTTATGTCAGAAATAAGGCAGAAATGAGTGAGGAGAATTAACAGTAAGTGATCAAGCAAGAAACTGAAGCCAAAATGTCTGACTGCACATCCACACTTTGAGCTAGTGATCAGTCCTTCCTCCGGAGAGAAGACTGGCATAGACACTTGCATCAGGGGACCATGAGTAACATGATGACAAGACCTGTGTACATCTTCAACACACGAGCTGGGTGACCCACACTGAGCATGCAAGAGACCTAATTGCATTTTTTCTTATTTATTCTCTAAGTGACATGTATTTGACAAAAGTATCTGCACAGACTCACAATTACCAAAAAAACACAGAGATGAAGACCTGTAAGTCAGTGTGGAGAACATGTTTTACCTATTACAGTTTATAATAATGCAGGGAAAGAAGAGAGGAATTTGAGCACTTGAGAGAAGATCTGTATATGAAACCTATTTCTGTCTACAACAAACTTGGACAAATCACTTTTCTGGGACTTATTTTTATCTTAAGTAAAAGCAAAACAAAAACTAAAATGAAAAAAGAAAAGTAGCAATTCTGTGGTAGGGCTATTAATATGGAATAGCGACCCAGAATATGAGGTTGCCAAGTACAATCTAGAATGCAGCAGATTTCTGTAATAATAACCTAGGCTAAAACATTTACTGTAATTGGGCATACAATTTAATTCTGAAAATGCTAACAAATAAAGCAAAAGAGAAAATAGGAAGACCTGAAAGGTTTTTGCCATTTGAGATTCTTGCCCACATAATAACTTCATTACTCTCATAGATGCTCAGAGCTAAAAAAGAATCCAGAATAAAAATCATATGGTTTCCTTCCTCTCTTGCCTTCTTAGTTTTATAAATGAGGAAACCAAAGTCTTGGAAATAAAGAAATGAACCAGGGATAGCTATTGGAAAATGATGATGTGCACATGTACAGAAAATAACACTATTATTATCTGGTACTACTGATGACTATCAGCATGGTTTAGCTGAAAATGAGAAGAAATCAGATGTGCACTTACACAGAAAGTAACACTATTATTAACTAGTACTACCAATGACTATAGCATGATTTAGCTGCAAAAGAGAAGAAATCACCAGGAACATCAGTTGTAATACTTTCTCTACCACTAAGTCTGCATGTGATTTGACATTAGTAACTTCATTGCCCTGCACTTCAGTTTCAATATATTAAAAGGAGTAGGAAGAGAAAGAGAGTTTGGTTCCAATTGTCTCTAAAGTATTTTCTAACTCTAAAAAAGTTGCAGCGTAAAATTAAACTCTGTTCATACATTCTGATTCATCTTAAGATTGTATCCTAAAATGCATGTCTCCAATGTTTAATTGAGGCAGAATTACATTTTCCATAAAGTCTAAAAATCAAATTAGAATGAAAGTTATTGGATTCTGACTTTCGAAGCAAAAATAGGACATGATTCATATTGGTAAAAATCATAATGTTACAAAGTTAATTAACCCCAAACTCCAAAATTGTTAGTGCCAATAAAGCAAATGCTGATAAAATAACAAAAGAAAACTAATGGTTCAATAATCCGATATCGTAGACGGAGAAATTAAGAGTGATATGCCCTTGGTGCTTGGAAGACTAAAGGAAGATTCAGTCTAATCTATTATAATAGATGCTGCTGTACTTCTTCATACTGGGACACTTTACCTACATTATCTCTAGTGCTTGTAAAAATTCACCATTGTCAACATCAATACCTGTATGTAGTATGTAAATATATGAAGCCTCAGGCACAGATAGTAAACTTGTTTCCCATCTCAATGGGTCCAGTCTGTGTATTGAGTGAGTCACATAGCACCATTAAGTTATATGAAATTGGGATCATACTCAGTGAAATCAGCCAGAAAGAAAGAGAAAAATATCGAATGTTTTCACTTATAACAGGACTATAAGGAAACCAAATAGGAGAAAGACAATCAGCAATCAGTGTGGGGGGGGGGGGGAGGGAGGGGAGGGGAGGGGAGGGAAGGAAAAGGGCACAAAATGGAATAGAAAAGAACACAAGGGACCATGGAGATGGATCACGGGTGAATTGGTGGTGGGCTACTCAAGGGGAATACAAAATGTAAAAGATATAAATAACAATAAAAATAGATATTAAAAAAAAGTTATATGAAATTGCATTTCCCTCTTACTGTACACAGATTGTCACATATATATATATGTATATATATATATATATATAGTCATCAAATTGTTCATTCAGTCATGAACTGTTTTGCTTAATCATGCTCAAGGTGGAGAAAGAAGTATCTGAGAGATAATATTTCATTTTAAAGTCACTAACATTGTGAGTCCCACCTTTAGGACCCTGAGGGTGAATTGAAGTTTTAATAATTCCTTTATTGGCACTTTTCGATACATGCAATATGCAGATGATACAAAGGAACAATTAAGAGCTCCAGAGTGCTCCCCACAATTCACTTAACAGACTTCACAAGCCATCGCGGAAACACTGTATGAGACACAAGAGGGGAGGTGATTACTCCTCCCCCAAGTCTCTTAGCTAGCTTTCATTACAAAGATGCCCTTCGTCCTCTAATTATTTTTCTTCCGGGAGCTAGGAGCATGAAGAGTGAAAACAAGGAGGTAATAGGATATCATTTTTCTCTCACTTTAAAATTTTTCGCTCAATTCTCTGGGTAAGAGTAAGATGAAGCACTGAATCCTGACAAAACATTAAAGACCAGCAGTCAAGGCCACTCAGGAGGTTCAGCGTCAGCTGCTGGTGCTCCTGGGGATGCATGAGCAGTGGCAACTGGGAGTCTGTAGTGTAGTGCAGGTGAAGTTCAGCTCTCAACAGTTTTCAAATATGTGACATTAATTTTGAACAAACATATAGGTGGATGAGCAGAGATCCATTTGTGAACCCAAATATGCTTTAACAAAAATTGGACCCATGAAGTGAAATGTTCAAGAAGGTCAATTAGCCAATGGGCAGTGGGCATTAAGCTCAGCACTTACTGGTTAGGTAACCTTGATTATATTATTTCTTCTCTAACGATCATTTTACTCATCAATAATATTTTAAAAGTAGCACAAACCCAAACTATACAGGGTGCTTATAAGGACTGAGGGATTAGTGCAAAAGGTCCATTACTAACTAAATTACTAACAATTTCAAAGGAATCTATGCACGCCTAGTATATAAAGGAATATATCATTTGTGTCTCAAGGAGCTCACAAGTATCAGATGCTAATATTATTAATAAAAGCATCAAGGAGGAGACGCATGACTGACCTCTGGTAGTGCTGACATTAGCTCAGGTTTCTCTCCTAAGGTATAAAGTAAGAGCCCCAACATACATAAAGGGGAGGCAGCTGAGCCTGGCCTTCCTAAAGGCCCATGGGGAAAAACATACCAGTTTCAATGACCAGAAACAGGAAAGGATCCTTTTTGTGATTCTATGAACTTAAATTTGAATTCTGATTCAAAGAAAACTACAGAGGTTTCCCTGTACCTCAAGATGGTCCAGGCATGTGCAGGGGCCAAGGAAAAAGAATGAAAATGCTACAGTTACAAGAGCATCATAAAATCCTCCAGGTTCCAAGCACCACCCCTGGCCTGCATCCACACAGGTGTTCTCATCTCTAGAGACGCAACTAGAACTTCAAAGTACTAGCAGGCTGGCCTTAAAGCGATACTATTCCTTAGAAACCATTGCACTACATGTCAGCAGGGAGTATTTGGCCAAGTCCTGTATAACATCTCTGAAGTTTTCTCATTGGAAAATGACAATGTTAATACCACTCTTTTCACCCATGATAGTAATATAATGATTTCCTGTCATGTTTTAATGGACACATAACTGATCATCTGGCATGCAAAAGAGTTAAGGATCTATACATTGAAAGTTTACTATAATGTTAAATGACAACTGTATTTTCATTCTTTAGAAAGTTGGGGTTGAGGAGCCCATCTGGAAAACAAGGTTAACAGGCTGCATGAAATGCAATCTCTTGTTCTGTAACCACTGCTATATACACTAAATGATTACCATCTTTCTCAATTAGCTTTTACTCCGGAATATTCTCATATGTTATATTTATTTGTGTCTCTTGTATTTCCTAAAATTTTTCAACAGCATTTGTTATTTAGTCCTCAGGGTCCCAGAAACCTGGAATAACATTTCCATGATACTGCCTTTTGCTACCTAATTCATTTTCTGTACTTCTTCGATGTACACCACCCTTCAATCCCACGATGAAAAATAAATTTAAAAATATATATAGTCTCATCTCTCTACTTTGCTCAGAATACATATATTTAGTTATCCAAAACGAAATCTCTGCTTAAGAGAAGACTGCATTTGGATATGTATTTAGTTGGCAAGAATCTATTCAATTCACTAAGCATTTTAACCTAAAGAAATATATGTTTTACATGATATAGATTTAATAATATAATCCATATATATTACATCATACACTTATATAAATGTATATTTAGTAGTATATGAATATATATTTAATATAATTTTCAATATCATTTACGGTTTGCGACTAATTTCTCCCATTTTTTGTTAACTTTTCATTTTATTGCTTGTTTCTTTGCTGTACAAAGGCTTTCTATTTATATGTCCTGATTGTTATTTTTGCTTTTATTGCTTGTATTTTCAGTGTTATATCCAAAAAAAATCATTATTAAGGAGCTTCTTCGTTATGTTTTCCGCTATGAGTTTTATGGTCTCAGATCCTATATGTAAATCTTTAATTATTTTGAATTAATTATTATGATTAGAGGAAGACAGCTAGAGAGAGGCCCATTGGTTGCTCTTGACTCCTTAGTCAAGTATTAGTTGACTGCATATGCCAGGGGTTATTCGTGTGCTTCTACTCTGTTCCATTAGTCAGTATGTTTATTTTTATACCAGTAACATACTGTTTCTTTGGGAAATGAATAGAAGTTGTTTAAGGGTGCAAACTTGCAACTAGTAGATAAATAATTTCTATAGATCTAATGTACAGCGTAATGATTGTGGTCAACAATACGGTATTATAAGCTTCAAAGTTGTTGAGAAATTAAATCTGAATTACCCTCACTGCAAAAAACAAAAAAAAAAGAAAAAGCTAGAGCTAGTTTGTATGATAGAGGTGTTAGCAAACACTGCAGTGATAGTCAAATACATGGATAAATGTATCAAAATTACACATCATACACCTTAAAATTATATTGTGTCAATTATATCTCACATAAATGAATGAATGAATAAATGAATGACCAAATGAATGAATGAATGAATGCATGAATAAAAAAATAAATAAATACTTGCTCTTTAAAAGCAGCGTTCAGTCCAATACACAGGTCTGAGTGTGAATCATTTCATAACCCATAACACACCTTTAAACATAAGGAATTACAGGGGCCTCCCTGGTGGTGCAACGGGTTAAGTGCAGCACTATGAAGCTATCCAGAGCCACTGCAGCATGAGTTTGATACCCGGCCAGGGAGCTTCCCACATGGCACAGCAGACCTTTCCTGCCTTGCCTGCTGCTCCCTTCAGCAGTGTACTTCAGTCAATCTGCCTGTTCTGCTCCCCACTCTGTCTCTGGTGAATCCTCTCACCACCCCACACTTCTGGCCTATACCACAATTGTGTACATAAATAAATAAATCTTAAAAAAAATAAAAAAATAAACATAAGGAATTACAGACCAGGTCCCATCAAATCGTAGTGTGATCAAGGTCAAAGCATCATTTCAAAGCTACAACAATGTGTTATCATGTAGTACATTGAAGAGTTTCTGGAATCTCATTGTGACTCTAGCTCTCAAGTTTATCTCCCCATAAAGATACAAGATCTCCCAGCATGAGAAATGTGTCACTCATCCTTGTCTTCTAGTATGTGAGCAGAGAGTACCAGGCTGGAGCTCCAAGAACATACACAGGAGGACAAGACATTGTCCAGCTCCTGAAAGCTTACCGTGGTTTTGGGGGAGAAGTGTGTACATAAGAGCAGCAAATACCCCACACTGTAGTAGTACTGCTAAGTTTAGGAGTAAGTGGACCTGCCAGAAATCTGTTGGGGGCAGGGCTGGGGCCATTAGAGAAGCCTTTCTGGCAGATTGTGCAGTTTCCCATGAGAGTGAAGAGGTCAATGGAGCCTGCACCCTCAGCCCACAGAGCCTAGGCACTGAGAGCCTGGTAGGACTTCAGGAAATCTCTGTCAAGCGATGAGGTACGTATTGTCAATATTCTGCCAGGTTCTTTGTTTGGGCTTTTCTCAAGCAATGATTCTGGGGCCTCCCTGGCAGCCTAGGGGTTAAGTCTCAGCACTATCGCCACTCAGTTTGATCCCTGGCCAGGGAGCTTCCCACACTGTGCAGCAGACCTCTCTTGTCTCGCCCGCTGCTCCCCTCAGCAGTATATTTCAGTAGATACACCTGTTCTGCTCCCCACTCTGTCTCTGGTGAATCCTCTCACCCCTCACACCTCTGGCCTACACCCCAGTACTTCTATGCATAAATAAATAAATCTTTAAACAAGCAGTGATTCTATGCATATGCTATATAATGGTCCAAAATTAAAAGCAGTTTTAAGCTGTAAGATCAAAAACCACACATAAAATTCTAACAGAAAAAAAAAAAAAGTGTTGTGTAAAGAGTCAGCAGACTAATCACAGTGGGCTCTTCTATCATTCCCCTGTGGAAAGACCTTTCTCAGTCATCACCCCAGGAAAGCGCACTAGACCCATCAGTCATCCTGGGTCTCAGGTCATCGGCCAGTTTCCGCTTACTCTGTCAGAGCTATAAACTGTTTACATACAGAACCACAAATTTAATTGTCTTTCTTTTTTTCGCTCATCCTATCTGACTGGTATGATTATTATGATGATCGTTATCATTAATACTAGTAATTACAGATACTGTAAGTGGATCCGTTACCATGGAGATCACCATTCAAAAGAAAGAACAAACAAAAGGAAAGTGAATAAGGAGAGAGACAAGAAATAACTCTGGTTAATAAGACCTCATTCTACACACATCTCTGTCTCTTTGCAGAGCCAAAAAAAACCTGCAATTTTTCTATCACAATGCTTGGAAGGAAGGGAAGTCTACAGATTGTCAATACCCAGCTTAATTGAACTTAAATCACTGCGGGGAGCTGCTTATAGTCCTTTGAAAAGTGTGCCAATTCACTTATACTCCTATTGTAATAAAGAAAGTCTATAGTAAGGTCCCTGGGGTCACTTCTGGTATAGTTATCTGTGTTGACAAAGTGAATTTTGTGTGCCAAGGGTAAAGACAGTTTAAATAATACTCAAAGCACTGTCTCTACCACTCATTTGCCATCGACACATGGAAAACCTAGTGATAGCTCTTGTCATTTTGCGTTGATGGTTATTTAATTTTTCATATGTTTGTACCTTATCTCCCCATTTAAATCACAGGCAGTGACTGCTGAGTAAATACCACCTTGGAAAGGGCTTGTGTGGTTAACGGAGGCAGAGGTGGTAGAGGCAAACAAAGTTTTGGGACAGTCAGGCTGGCTGACACTGCCAGCAATGCCACTGATTAGATTTCTAAATGTGGAAGAAACAAGTAACCTCCATCAGCCTCAGTCTCCCTATTGGGAACCAAGCAGAGTCCACTGTGCATTGTTGTGGGAACTGAAAAAAAAAAATCACAAGGAGGAGCTGAGCCCTGATCCAAAATTAAAGTTGAACTACTGCAAGGTATCCTGCTGAAGATTCAGGATCCAAAGAGATTGTTTCCTTATTAGAAAGAGCTGGGAGAACCTTGGGGCAAGAGCAATATCACCATTCCTCAACCTTTAAAGGGAAAGGAGACAATTCCTTAAAGGTTTCAGATTTCTCACAGGAGCTGGTTTCCTTCCCTTGTGGAGCAGCCTGGCTGCCTATGCAAGATTCCACTCAGGTCTTGCTAAAACCACTGCAGGCTGGGCTGCTTCCAGTGTCTGAGCTGCTGTTGTTTGGGGGAGAGCATTACCATGGTAGAAACGCTGGTATGGGCCACCTTGCACTGTGCATCAGCTGCAACACAGACTCCAAAGTGTGGGGAATATTGGGGTGCAGGGCCAGCTTCCTGCCATTATCCTGCCTGGGCCAAGCTTTATGACTTTCCAGAAAACACACTTGACTATGACTTATTCTCCTGCTTTGCTCAAGTCTTTCCTCTTGATGAAATTTGAGAGGGACTTATTTTTCCCTTTCCTTGCTTTAAATTGACCAGAGTAACATGATCAAAGAGACCTGGGAAATCTGTTTTATGGTATAGGTGAGGGGTGATTTTGACCAGACACAACGTATACTGTATCGTACATATCTGGTTATTGGTTGTTCACTGGCCCACTCAAGTAAAATATATGAAATGTAGTGTGTGTGTGTGTGTGTGTGTGTGTGTGTGTGTGTGTGTGTGTGTGTTTAGCACTATGCTAGGGGCTGAAAAGGTAAATATGAGGGGTGCATGAGTGAATGACTCTATGAACCACAAACTCAAGGACTAAACAATTAGATCCTGGTAAGAAGTTCCCAAGGAAAGGGAAAGCCCCAGCAAATAAATGAGGCAGGACTGGGGGGTGCAAACAAGCCCAACATGTGATCTCCCAGGCAGGGAAGAGAAGGAAGAAGCTGAGATCAAAGTCACCAGATGGGCAGAGGGCTGTGAGATGGGTGGACTGGGCTTTGGTGGCTATCTTTGTGGCAGGCCCTGTTTTGGTGCATCTGAGGGAAAGCCTGCACACTCACATGGGCTTAATTCAGTTCCTATCTCTGCCACTTACAAATTGACTAATATTGATATGCTCCCTATCCTTTCTGAACTTATTTTCTACAAAATACAAATAAGAAATGTTCTTTACCTCACACTTTGTCATGTGAATTAAATGAGATAAAGTCTAGGATGACATAACACAGTAGCTTTTTAGAAGAGCTAAAGCAGACAAGATGGAACTCGGAGGAGTCTGTAGGTAGTGAGCTGACTGCAAAGGATTTGCTTTATCTCCAGGAGAGGTATCCAAGGGTGTATTTAATCTCCCTTTACCAGGGAGAAACACATCTTTAGAGAAGACACATCTTTAGAAATATAAGAGTGTCTCCTTAGACTGCTTTCATGAATCTTATATTCTGGATCGGCAGATGATTGACAATCAGAAAACTCCAGGAAAAGAGTGGAATTATTCATCCGTCAGCTGCCATCTCCTCTCTGGAGCTCATCATGATATAAATGAGACTGCCAGAGTGTCATGTCCTCTCCAGTGGAAGTCATTTCTAACTGCATCAGCATCTTATTTGGGTCTCACTCAAGCACTATTATAACCACTATCTTACTAGGCCCCCTGCTGAATGGGGAACTCGCCAAGGGAAAGGACTGTCCCCTAAGTCCTTGTATGTCTAACATCCGGCCCCCTTTGGTTTACTTGCCACTGAAGTAAACATTCAGCAGACAACCAGGTTTTGTACTGACTTCAGTGACAGCTCTTGATATCAGTAGGAAAGTTATACATGATAGGAAAGTATGTTTCACTATGCACTTGAAATTCTGCTGTGCAGATAAAGAATGGATTGCAAATGGCAAAATATTAAAAAACACATTTAAATATCCAGCAATAGGCATCTGATTGAATAAAGCATAGTTCATAGGCACAGTGAAATACTAAGCATTCGTAATAAAGCCCAAATTTGCTCTAAAGTGATTTCCAGGACAGATTGCAAAGTGACATAATCAAGCCATCATGATGCAGAAGGCTATGCTAAAAAACGTTTTTTTTACAAAAATAAAGGAGAAATAAGAATACACAAAGAAAGGATAAGCTAATGTAAATAGCCATAGAAAGAAAATGAGTAAGATTAGGGTGAATGTAATATGAATGCAAGCAAGACATCACTGGTCAGTCATAGCTTCAAAACAGGCAAATATTTTCCACAATCAAAGCATAAAAATAAATCAAAAGGATAAAAAAAAGGCAAACCCTTAATTTGAATATTAAACAGAAACAAAGACTAATTGCATATTAAATCCATAAAATAACCACACATAATAAAAGATTAATTCAAACTCTTTAATATAATATTCTGTCTAGATTATCATCATTGGTAGTATATAGTCCAAAACAAAAGTTTAGATACTTAATTTTTTTTTTATTGATAGTGATATTGCTGAGGGGTTTCTGATACTATTTGTGTGTATCACAACATAAGATAAATGAATAAACGCACTGTTGGGGCAAGTTCTCACTGTGAGAGAAGATCAATAGATGAGAGAATGCTGAGGAAAATCATATGGTGCTGGATTTTCATAATTTAAACACACACAGTCTCTCTCTCTCTCTCTCTCTCTTTCACACACACACACACACACACACACACACACACACGTGCGAGCGCGCGTGCGCACACTTTCTAGCATAGTCCACTGAAAGGGTCTAGAAGCAGTGAGAAAACCTCCCATCTAGATCTTAATCCCCAACATCACGTGCTACCAAAAAAGCACTGACTGTCTTTGGAAAAATAGCTGAGCCTGGGTCTAGGGCAGGGTAAGTTTAGGTAACATCTTGGAATATCTTGTGATAGAAAGAAATGCCCCAATATTAATGGGGGCATGTAAGAAAGACATAGGAACAGTACTAACAGGACCATGACTAACTATATTGTGGATTAGTTGAACGTCAAAGAGTATAGTAATAGAACAATATTTCAAGTTGAGATAAATTCTGAGTCTGTAGTGACACGGAATGAGATGCAGACAGGAGAAAACTTTAAGAGTAACTTCCTATAGACAGAAATGCAGAATGTCAGCAAAAACTGTAGGAGGAATTGAAGAATTAGAAAAGCATTTTGCAAATTTCAGCGTAATAACTTGTAAGGTCATGAAAGAGAGGAATAGAGAGACTTGGTCAGCCTTTGGAGAATTTAGATGAAAGGTCTGTGGGTGCTCATTTTAGTTTTAATGTTGTTTCAACTATTCTGTGTTTTCGGACATTTCAGAATAAAACCTGGTGAAAACAACAGAGAGCTTTGCACAGTGATTCATGTGAAACCAGATTTCAAAATTATGTAATCACTGTGCACTCCAACAAATTTGTGTGCATGTGTTCAACATACACACATGCACACACACACACAGGGCAAATAAATTTAAAATAAAAACTACTCCCAAATGCCACCACTCACTTATGGTATCACACCTGTTTTCAAGCCTAAGCATTTATGATTTCTGTTGAATTAATTTCCCTGATATCTTCAGGTGTCAGATGTTGTACAATAATAAAAGTTAGTGATTATTATATTCATCATGGTATCCCCATATATACCATGAAGTTGGATCAAGATTTCTGGAGATAGAGTGATGAAAATAATTAATTACAGCTATATAAAGGAAATACTACCAGGCACTTTTCCTTAGGGGTTACATTGATTATCTCATATAAACCTCACAATAATCTTAGGTATAGATCACATTATTTTTCTTTAAAATGTATTTATTTATGCACGCAAGAGCTGTGTGTGGTTCAGAGGTGTGTGTGGGGAAGGGTGCGTGTGGGGTCAGAGGTGTGTGTGGGAGGTGTGTTGGGGGGGAGGGTGAGAGATGGACTGGGGAGCAGAACAGGCAGATTGACTGAAACACACTGCTGAGGGGAGCAGCAGGCAAGACAGGAGAGGTCTGCTGTGTCATGTGGGTCAGCTCCCTGGCTGGGGATCAAACTCATGCTGCAGTGGCTGTGGATAGCTTCATAGTGCTGAGACTTAACCTTTTGCACCACCAGGGAGTCCCAATAGGTTCCATTATTAATTAGAGGTAGAAACTCAGGAAAAGGGAGGTCCAGTAACTCACCTAAGTCATATCACAACAAAATTAACCAGTTTCAGCTGAAAGTCCAAGCTCTTAAGAACTGTGCTGAAGTTGTTAAATTGATCATGTGAGTTCAAGAGGAGCCTTGAAATATTGACAGGTAAAAGGAACTTCATAGGGAAAAGAACGGGGCTTGTTCTAAATGTGATGAAGGAATAGCAGTAAAAAACCACAGGAATTAGTCAGAATGTGCACAGTTAGCACTGGAAAGGCTAGTGTGAACCATCCTCTCAGCTGCTTCTCTTCACAGTAGATATGAAAAGAAGATATCCAAATACTCATGTACAGAGAATGCAAAGTTGACTGGTACTACGGCCATGTGAGCTGAGGGCAATGGGAACAGGAA
>PVIJ01017720.1:0-28555 GCA_004024925.1 Scalopus aquaticus | reverse complement strand
ACACAAAAACACTAATCCGAAAGGATACATGCACCCGTATGTTCATTGCGGCACTATTCACAATAGCAAAGGTATGGAAGCAACCCAGATGTCCAAAAATAGATGATTGGATCCAGAAGATGTGGTACATATACACAATGGAGTACTATTCAGCATGGAAAGAAGATAAACACATGCAATTTGCAGCAACATGGATGGACCTAGAGGGGATCATGATCAGTGAAATAAGCCAGAAATAAAGAGAAAAATATCGAATGGTTTCACTTATAACAGGAATATAGGGGACCCAAATAAGAAAACAACATTCAGCAGGGAAGGAGGGGAAGGGGAGGGCTCAAAAGGGGGGAGGAGGGGAGCACGGAGGACTATGGTGATGGCTCCACGGGTGAATAGGTGGTGGTAAATTATGGGGAATACATAATAATGTAAAAGATACGAATAACAAAAATAAATATTATATTTTAAAAAAATAAAAATAAATAAATAAATAAATAAATAAATATGTGGAAAATTTAAGCAGAACAGAAATGAGATATGGATTCTTGTCTCCACCCATACCTATTTTCTTCATCAGTTTATCCAGCCCTCTCTTTTTTCTCTTAGTGAGGCAGGGAGGGTTTGACAGAAACCAAAACTATCATCTGTAGGAGAGACAGGACTTGGGGACATGAGCAGGGTCTGTGATTTTAGGGAGCATGAGAAAATAGGAAGAATCTTCCATTTTTATTTACAAAGATAGGTTTTCACATACGTAAGAAAATTCCTAGACAGAAACTTAACATAGGAAAGACATCAGGAACCCTTGAGAGCTTTAAAAGAAAAAAAAAAAAAGGAAAAAGAAGTTGACAGTTGCTAATTGGTTAATTAGTGCTTAACTAAAGAGACTCCAAATTCGAGTACTCCCAGATGAACAGTAAGAAAAGTAAGCAGGAAAGAAATTTAATGCACTTGGAGTGGAATGCAGGAGGCTGTTAGGCAGAAGAGCAACTGGCTGACTTAACTTGCCCACCCTTTGTGAGACAACACTTTCTTGATGTATCATGTGACAATGCATAAAATAAAGGGATTCTCAGTAAATATTACTTTACTTTCTTCTACCCACTTCTTTTTTTTAGATATTTATTTATTTATGCATACAAGAACTGGGGTGCAGGCCAGACGTGGTGGAGAGGGGTGAGAGGATTCCCCAGAGACAAACAGAACAGGCAGATCTATCAAAATCCACTGCTGAGGGAGCAGCGGGTGAGACAGGAGAGGTCTGCTGCGCCATGTGTGGGTCATTTCCCTGGCGGGGGATTGAACTCAGTCTGTAGTAGTGATAGCACTGAGATTTAACCCCTAGGCCAACAGGGAGGGCCCTCTTCAACCCACTTATATTCTTAATCTACAAAAAAAGGATTGGAGGCTACTCCAGTTGTTACTAGCATGATGGAGGGGAAGAGGGATAAAAGAAGAAAAGTTGGGATGCAAGGGTCACAAGACCAGAAACTGGAGCTGGGGGTAGAGGATGAACATAGTCATTAAACCAGCTGTAGGAATGAAAACTCTTATGCCAACTGCTGTAAGAGTGTCAGAGGCTGCAGGAAGGATCTGGAGGCGTGGACCAGAGGATGGAGTCCATTGTAGAGAATCCCTGGTCCTTCCAAATCTCCCTAGTTACACCCCAGAAGCAATTTATCCAACCACAGTTAACAATCCCACAAGGAATGAACAGTCCCAAAAGAAAAAGACTAGCAGCGCAACTTCTGCCTGGGCAAGGGGCAGCTCTCCTGTCCGCCTGTAGTTATGCAGCTGTTTCTTTTTACAAGCCTGTCCCTTTTGGGGGCAGTGCCTTCTGCCCACTTGTGTCCTTTCCTTTCTTTTTTCTTATATAATAAACCTGCCCTTTTGTTTTTGTTTTTTTTTTTTTCCATTTTTTTTATTGTTATTTGTGTCTTTTACATTTTGTATTTCCCTTGGGCAGCCCACCACCAATTCACCCGTGATCCCTCTTCATGGTCCCCTGTATTCTCCTCTCTTCCATTTTGTGCCCTTATCCGCCCCTCCCCCCCCACCGCTGAGTGTCTCTCTCCCACCCGGCCTCCCTATAGTCCTGTTATAAGTGAAACCATTCAATATTTTTCTTTTTCTTTCTGGCTTGTTTTACTGAGTATGATTCCCTCTAATTCCATCCATGTCGCTGCAAATTGCATGTGTTTATCTTCTTTCTGCCCTTTTGGATATAACTAAATATCTCACCTTGTGGGCAAACTTGCCGTGTACACTGAAAGTGGAGCTCCAGTGAACCTTTTCTCAGATGGAACCCAAGGACCTGCTCTCTGAACCCAACACCGATCCAAATCCACACGAAGCAGAAAGAATTCACCCGTGATTCATCTTATTTTGTATAGTACGTTAAGTTTCAACTAGACTCCAAGAAGAAGCAATAAGCCAAACAGATGTGGTTCCTGCCTTTATGGAGCTCACTTTGCATAGGAATGGACTTTCAATCAGTAATTGTTTCCCGGTCCCCCCAATGTGTGCTGTGAAGGTAAAGGAAACAACCACCCAGTACCTAAAGAGTGGGAAGGAAGGAAGTCCAGACACAGAAATAGTCTCTCTTTTCTTCGTTCTTCTTCCTTTCTCAGTCAGGAGTGCCACACTGACAGTTAGGCAAGAATTAGAAATACAAGGTGTCCTATGGCCCATGTTTACAAAAATAAGTTTTTACCTCCCCTACTGCACAGACTCAGAACAAAGCCTCCCTGGGAAGCTTGTGAAGAGTTCCACCCAGGGTTCCTTCTGTAACCTTGAAACCCCATAAAAAGGGGAGGTGCCATCTTTCCTGCCCCACCCAATGAAGGGTGGAGCTGAGCAGTGAGGAGAAGCTAGAAAAGACTAGGAAAGAGCCTGAAAGGAGAGGACTCGAGAGAGATGGAGGAGACTGAAGGAGGCACGTGGAGCAGAAGCCATGTTTGCTTCTCAGCCTTGGACTTATACCAGGGTCTTGGAGGACATGGAAGGAGACACTTGAAAGAGACAGAGTCGTGGGTGAGAGCCCCGTGGGGAGGCTGACAATGGCAGCCTTTATCTTGACTTGGGTTTTGATTTTGCTCTTTTCATTCCAGACTGCCTGGCCCCGTCTGCCCCTTTCCTGTATGGGTCCCCACCAGGAGGTGCCTTAGACTTGGGGCAGGCTTTTGGGGCTCAGTGTCCCTGTTTTGGGTCAGCCCTGCATGGCTTAGCATTTACTCACAAGGGGATGAGTGACTTTGGGTGTTTAATTGCAAACTATTTTAACTATATCCTCTCTTTTCTTCTCTCTACTGCACACTAATTGTATTAATGTTCCTTTTTATTGAAGGTCTTACAACACTAGAGTATGTTTTGTCTTGATGGCGTAGATGGTAGAACCCATTCAAAGCAGGCAGGTTTGGGGGTCCCAGAGTGCCCCTCATCTTGCCCTGTAACATTACTGAGCAATCGTGCAGTCAGCCACTTTGGATTGCCTTGCTCCTGGGAAGTTCTTAGCCATGTGCTTTGAGCCAGCCTCTCAGTTATCCTTAGAATAGCCAGCAAAAGTTTTGAGGGGGCAGGTGCTCTTGCTTCAGTGTCCAGGGTTACCACACTTTCCCTCTGTCCTTAAATCTCATGGCCTGCTAGCTAAACAACTACTCTTTTTGAGGGCATGAGCTTTGGAGGGCCTTTACATCAGAAAAATAGAAGCGCATAAGAGCTGTCAAATTTTACTGGCAGCTCAAAGCTCTTTCTTCGTAATAACTAACATTTATTAAGCACTACATGCCAACCACACTGCAACGTCATCTCTTGGAGGCATTATTTGACTTCAAGGACACCATAATACTGCAATAAGCCAGGACTGGGAGGTTTTAAAATTTAATTCAGCCCCTAAGAGCTTAAATATTTCATTTTGAACAGAAGACTTCATATCTGGATCTCAAAATCATATATAATTATGAGACAATGCTTTTTACCATGTCACCAGGGGCAAGTTGTTTAGCCCCTTGGGCAACAGTTCTTAAAGAGAGAGGGTTAAACTAGATAAAGATTCTTTCCAGCTATTCCATCTTTCTAATTTAAACTGATGAATCCTGCCTTCTACATAGAAGAGAATGATAGCCATGAGAAGTTGAAAACCATTTGCTCTCCCTGTTCAAAAGAATATGTGAAAAGAAAAAGAGAAGCTGATTTTAATGACACCTGGATGGAAACAGTCTTTCGTTTCATTTTTAAATGTTTTCTAATTCCCCATGGGTATTCTTTATACCTGGTTAGATAGAAACTTCAGAGTGAAACTCAAGTCCTTTCCAATGAATCTAAAATGAAATCCTAATGAGAGTATGTTCTATTTATATAAGGGTGACAGTTGGGAGGGGGACAATTTCCCCTACCACATTTGCAGCCAGCTTTTGAAAAATGGCAATTTAGATAAGGTTTGTCAGTCTTCCACAATGGCTGGAATTCAAACCTCCGGGAAGTTGGAAATGAGTATTGTCCTCTCAACCAGAGCCTAGGATGAAGTTCAATTTTCTACTTTATCCCATATTTTTTGCGCAATTATAAAAAAAAAATCTTTAAAGTGACTCTTGCAAATTTCCCCACCTCCAGTCCGAAAAAATTAAAATAGTTCATGCCTCACCAGAGAGCAGTGAGAACTCGGTTGTGTTTGTAAATGTTAATCAAATGATAGGCACGAATACCTGCAAAGGACTTTTCTCTGATTTAAAATTGGCCAGGTTGTTGACTGAGGGTGAAGTAATTATTACAGCTGGTCTTTGGTGTGCAATTTGGGGCCATTTTTCCCTCCCCATTAATGGGGAGCTAGGTGGGAGCTACAGGGCGACAGTGCCCCAAATGATTTATTTTAAATTCTGACCATGCTTTCTAATTATGTAAATATTCAATCATTTATTTTGCTGACTTGACTTTTAAGATGTCGAGAGCATTTTCTATACATAACATTTGGCAAAGTTTCCTGGCTCCTATGCATTAAATGCTATGAGAAAATATGTGTTGCAGGGAAAAAAAGTTGAGTGCTTTTCAATAATTCATCATTCTTTCCGGGTGGAAAATTCAGCACTTAACATTTAGAATAACTTTCCTCACACCCAGCAATGTTGACATTGTTTTTGTTCACTGGAAGAGCTGTCACCAGAACTGATGTATCGTCGATCCAGGAAGGGGCATCTCCTTAGGTGGTCCAGGGCAGGGCAGGGGGTGACCTCCCTTTGGTCTTGACTCTTTGCATGTGCCACGCGAGAGAAAAGACCAAGCACCAGCAAGCGTTTGGTTTGTTTCGTCAATATAACCTGTTCTCTCACTTCCTAACTTTCTAACTTCCGGGTCCTAAAACTCTTTTTTTTTTTTTAATAGTATTATTTTTTTTATAGTATTATTTTTTTATTTTTTTTTAAGATTTTTATTTATTTAAGCGGGGTACAGGCCAGAAGCATGCAGCGGCGAGAAGGTCCACCAGAGACAGAGCGGGGAGCAGAACAGGCAGATCAGAAATACACTGCTGAGGGGAGCAGCGGGCGAGGCAGGAGAGGTCTGCCGCACCATGTGGGAATCTCCCTGGCTGGGCGTCGAACCTGCGTCGCCGCTGCCGACAGCTGCCCACAGCTCCACAGCGCAGCGCTTAACCGCTACGCCACCAGGGAGGCCCCCGGGTCCTAAAATTCTTCCCTCTGTTCCCTGAGTGGCCATGACATTGGCTTTTTAGCCTTTTAGCGCTCAACCCTTGTGGGTATTTGTGGGATCCTGGCCCTCTTTGTTCTCAGAGTATTATCTTGGTGCCCAGAGTCCCTGCGGGTCAGCTAGAGACAGTTATGCAGGGGGCCTCGCACCAAGGCAAAAGTCCTGGTATAAGAAACTACTGGGGAACTGGTATCTGCCGAAAGCAGCAGGCAGGTTAGCAAGATCAGCTAGAATGCCTTGCTTGTTAGGATTAGGAGAAAGTTAGGGAAGAAAAGAGAATACAAATATGCTTTGACCAGCAGGAACATTGGAGCCCCCCAGGCAATACCCCCTCGTCACCCCACCCTAGCTCACATCCACATAATGCATCCCCCACCCATGTACACTCCCTGCGGGCTTCCCACCTTTGTGCTTGAGTCTAATAAACACGAGACTGCCTTTGGAGGGGCTGCCTGTTACTGCCCGGTGTAGCCCCTCTTGGCTTCTCATTGCTCCAACCCGCTTGGACTCTTTTCCTCATCCCGTGTCTGGAAGTACAAGGTAAATAAGAGCTACCTTTTGCTTTCATGAGAAGAATCAGGCCCTTCAGTTTAATAGTTGCCATGTTCCCAAGTGGAGAACCACAGAACATGTCACGCAGAGGTGGCAATAGTTTGGGCGAGGCATAAAAGAGCACTTCATGTTTGTGGGTATTACAGATAGCCCAGAGCACCTGCAGTGTTTGGGGTACGGGGCAAGATGGAAGAGGTAACCTGGAGTTAGTCTTTGTGAGGGATGCTTAGGAAATCGGGACTGGCTGTTGAATACATTTATTCTTGTTCTGTCCAAATTTGTCTGATGCTCCCAAATCAAGAGCGACTGCTATTAAAAGTAGCTGTAAAGGATCAGGGGGAAAAAAATAACTACAATAAATTAACAAATAAAATCAATAGGCAACTATTAACCAGAGACATTCTGCAGGGGAGGGGGAGGGAGAGGGATCAAAACAGGGGCGGGAAGAGCACAAGGGACTATGGTGATGGTGGACGGGTGACCTGGTGGTGGGCATTTTACGGGGACTATACCTGAGAGGGGAAAGCAAACATTATACAAAAAGGAAGAAAGATGTCAAATATATATATAATTTTTTAAAAAGTAGCTGTAGACACCTTACTAAGTCTTGCTAAGAGTCCAGAGCAATCCCCCGCCTCTTTTGGGCTTAGAGAAGAACTGAGTTTGATGAAAAGGTAGGGAATCTTAGGCTTAGGGGGAAAGTACTTTGGATTTCTTCCCTCCCCCCTCCTTCCCCCAAACCAAAGGCTCAGAATGGGATAGAGATAGAAGGAAGAGGGAAGGAGAGAAAGGATGTAGGGGGAGAATAAATAATTGAGAGACATTCAGAGAGGCTGAGGATGGGTCTACAGCATTTCCCCCCCAGCTTTTTCTTGTTCAAGTATAAAAATTATCAAGTCCTTCCCAGTAGGCCTGCCAGAGTGGAGAGACCCTGGGGAACTGCACCCCCAGAGGCGCTGTGTATTTACTGACTAGGGATCCTGAAGGTGATGGAGCAGGGGGCTGAGGCCAAAGACTGTTACAAGTGAGGATGGAGAGCCCTGGGCTAAACACAAAGCATTGGTAAGCAATACAAGGGACTTCAGAAGCAGGCCCTGGGATTGAGCTTTTAGGATTTCAGCTTTTTCAGATCTTCAGTGATTCCAGGGTCAGCCAGTCCTGCCCCAGCCACGACGATTTTCCAGAAGGCTGTTGCGAGACTTGGAGAGGCTTCCAGCTGCCAACCTCAGTGCTTGTTGGGTTGCTGGGCAGCAGCAGCTGCTATTTTTGGGGTCATTTATCTGGTGCTGTGCTGGGGCATCTCAGTGGCTTCGGTGAGCATCTCCTGCTGTGTCTTCTGCTGTGTCATTAGTTGGATCCTGACCTATTGTCTGGCTGCCTCACGTTCCAGGCCCTGCGTGGGGGAAGACGCCATGTTGGAGACTTCATGTTTGGGACTATAAAACACCGGACACTGCTTCAGGTGAGGTAAGTGGCTATTTGTGGCCTCAGTGACTCTTTGTTTTCCTATGACTGTTAAATAAACCCCTGAGTAGTCTTGCAACTGTGCGTACAAGTGAAGAACACAGACAGTGACCTGTCAACTACTGGGCACTGTCCTTGACCAGTTTTAGTGACCTTTGCTGTCCGGTGTCAGTGAGAGCTGACAGAACCCTGAAGTCAGAGCACATGTCTAGGGACAAGGGGAGCAGCAGGGCAACTTCTTCTCTGGGTATGGGTTTGGCCTTGTGTCTCACCCTAGGAAGAGCTGCCCCCCAGGGTGAGGGGAACTCAGGGATATGACACTCAGGGATATGGTGGTTTGAGTTACTGGGCCAAGAGCTGCTAGGTGGTGGGGAGACGGGGGTTTGGAAATTTCCAACAAGCGCTTGCCAGAGAACACTTCACCCACCGTATTATGTCCACTGTAGAGATCTCTCCAAACACCCCAAGTCATGTTGTGCAAGGGAGCTGACATTTGGGTGTCACACCTGTAAGGCACTGGTGGTCAAGAAAGAATAGTGTATAGTCCTAGCTGATAAATGACTCTTCCCCCCATTTTTTTCTTAGTCCCTTTCCTTAGCCCACATCTAGAACTAGAAGCAACAGAATGAGCAAAAGAATCAGAAAAAGACAAAGGAATAGACCACAGTCCCCTATCCACTCCCTGCTTTGGGGTCCCTAGCTTTGAATTGGATGTTAAACTGAAATTTTAACTCCGACTAGATTGGATTTATTTCTACATCTGAGTTATAAGTCGGTTGCACTGTGATTAAGTCCTTTTAATTAGCCTGTCATACAGACTTATCTTATAAAGGAGGCAGACTTTTGAAAGGTTTCATGAAAGGAGACACCTGCTAAGTTTTCATTTTAGTAGATCACACGGTGAAATCCTACACTCTTCCACAGCCCAATCTGTGGTCTAGTTTGGCTTTAGTTTTTCCCTCCCTGAACTGGGTCAACTCTTAGTTCAACTGTTCTAGTTATTGTAACAGTCTTTACCTCTCTTAAGAAAAGCACATGTTACAGGGTAACCCCGTGGGGTGCCTGCCTGGGTTCTCACCTGTGCACTTATAAGAGACTTAAAAACTCAAATGCAGGCACACACAATAAAATAATAAAAAGATTTATTTACAAAAAGGGAAAAGATAAAGAAATAAATTGGTGAAAACATCCTACCAGTTTCGCTGAGCTGGACTCTTCTCACCTACTCAGGAAAAACTCTGGCCAATCCACACCATGGACCAAAAAGCCCTCTCCAACCCCCCAGTTCTGGTTTTTAAGTCTCAAAACCCCTCCTTAGCTCCACCCTCAGTCCTCAGTATCCTTTCTTCAGTGATGATGGCCCTCTCCAGCCTGAGGTGGGGGTGGGGTCCTGGGACACTCCCCCTCTGAGGACCACCCTCTTGCAGACAGGATAGTTTTACTCTCATTATTGACATTCTTTGATTAAACACTGCTCTCCAATATGTTTGTGGAAGCTTAATTAGAACACAATATACCTTTATCTTTTTCTTTTTTTGCTATTTTATCCTCAGTGCCTGAAGTTCTGGGGCCCCCCAGCCCCCACCCTTTGTTCCTGGGCTGTAGTTTGGCGCCATAGTTTTAGGTGAAGCTAGAATGTAGTGTCAGGCAGGGAGCCTCTTCCAGAACAAAAGTTTTGGGGCCTCCCCAGTGGCGCAGCGGTTGAGCGCTGCGCTGTGGAGCTGTCGGCAGCAGCGATGGAAGTTCGACACCCAGCCGGGGAGAATCCCACATGGTGCAGCAGACCTCTCCTGCCTCGCCCGCTGCTCCCCTCAGCAGTGTGTTTCTTGATCTGCCTGTTCTGCTCCCCACTCTGTCTCTGGTGAACCCTCTCGCTGCCCCACGCCTCTGGCCTGTACCCCAGCTTGTATGTATAAATAAAAAATAAAATCTTAAAAAAAAAAAGTTTTGGTGTGAGGAGATTTGCAGAAAACAGCAGGCGGACATTACGGCCAGAGTAGCGCAATCAACCTTGACCACTTCAATAGGAAGTTAAGTGTAAAAAGGAATTAGAGGTGGGATGTTTTGAGAGTGGCAGCTTTGGCGCCCCCCTGGGCAAATTCCCTTATTCCCTGGCCCCTAGCTTGTGAGAGACTATGATGCATCCCCAATGCACATTCCCACCACACACCTTCCTCCACATACTTGCCTGAATCCTTTCCTGAATCTAACCTCTTCAGGATTTTTAACTCGATTTTAATTAAATTTTTTTTTAGAGATTTATTTATTTTTGCATACAAGCTGGGGTACAGGCCAGAGGCGTGGGGTGGCGAGAGGGTTCACCAGAGACAGAATGAAGAGCAGACTAGGCAGATCCACTGAAGTACACTGCTGAGGGGAGCAGCGGGCGAGGCAGGACAGGCCTGCCGCACTATGTGGGAATCTCCCCAGCCTGCCATTGAACTCGTGTCACTGCTGCCGACAGCTCCACAGAGCAGCACTTAACTGCTGCGCCACCAGGGAGCCCCCAATTTTAATTTAATTTTAACTCAAACTCCCAGCTTATTGCCTGGGCTGCAGTTAGCAGTGGGGTTGGCTGGTAAAAGGATGACCAGGTAAAAGGCATACCACCATCCCTTAGATGAACTTGGCTTTGCTAGCATTGTGTTTTTATCACAGAATAATAATAATAATTATAATGATAATAATAATAACATAGCAATAATAATAAATGAGACACAATTTAAGAGAGCAAGCAATTTGCTTCCTAGGTATCATGCCCAGTGTAACTCCTTCAAGGTCACACCTGAGGTAGGAATGTGCACAGGACCACTCAATCCTTATGCTACTGGACCTTGCTTTCCCACTCCATGTGCAACCGCCAAAACCCCAAAACTGCCTGCTCTAAATAGGTTCTGTGAGCCACTGCATCAAGACAAAACATACTCTGGTGCATAAAACCTTCAATGGAAAGGAACTTTAATATGATTAGTGTGCAGTAAAGAGAAGAGAAGGGAAAGAATATAGTTTTGAAATCAAGCACCCAAAGTTACCCACCCCCCATGGGCGAATGCCCAGCCAAATGGCATTGGCCCAGAGCAGGGCCACTGAGGCCCGAAAGCCTGCCCCAAGTCTAAGGCACCTCCTGGTGGGGACCCATAGGAAAGGGGCAGAAGAGGCCAGGCAAATCTGGAAGGGAAAGAGCAAAATCAAGATAAAAGCTGCCATTGTCAGCCTTCCCACAGGTCTCTCACCCACATCTCTGAAACTTTCAAGTGTCTCCTTCCATGTCCCCCAAGTACCTGTTACAAATCCAAGGCCAGGAAACAAGGGCAGCTTCTTCACATGTCTCTATTCTCCATGTGCCTCCTCCAGTCTGGTTCTTTCCCCATCTCTCTCCACTTTTTCCTCCTCTTTTTCAGCTTCTTCCCACTCAGCTCCACCCTCCCTGGGTGGGGCAGGGAACCTAGAGCCTCCCCCTTCTACAGAGCTCACACTGTTACAGTGACAGAGGGCTCCCCTGATTTGTGTCCCTGTGGCTAGGAGGGGACATCCACCTGGGGTCATTTTAGAACACACTGCGTAAGGATGGGCCTTCGCCCCACGAGGATGGCCTGATTTTAGGCCCAGGTCCCCCCCCTTCCCCCCGTCTTTGTGGCACTACAGGTCTCTGTCACAACTTCTACAGTGACAGCTACTGTCCCTCAGTAGCTCCTGGTTGTATCTTGAACTTTCTGGTGCCTGTTCCTTTCTGTTGGTCCTTACCCTGCTGTTTTATCTCCTCCTGGGATTTATTATACCATTGACTCTCTGTTACTTTGGTCTGACAAAAAATATTCTGGAAATAATTTGAGGCATAACCCTGGGGTGTAAGGGTTAAGCCTCAGCACTGTCACCACTCTGGCCTGAGTTCTATCCTTGGCCAGGGAGCTGACCCACATAGGACACAGCAGACCTCTCTTGTCTCCCCCGCTGCTCCCCTCAGCAGTGGATTTCAGTGGATCTATCTTCTCTGCTCCCCACTCTGTCTCTGGTAAATTCTCTTAGCTCCCCTACCTCTAGCCTACACCCCAGTTCCATGAAAAAATAAATAAAATAAACCTTAAAAAAAAGAAATAATTTGAGGCATAGAACAATATTCTATTCTTCCAGGGCAATTTTTATTTACATCCACATGTATCTGGAAGCATCAACTTTCAGGATTTGTTTTATTTATTTTTTTTTACATTTTATTTATTTATTTATTTATGTATTTATTTATTTATTTATTTATTTTTATATATAATATATATTTTTATTGTTATTTATGTCTTTTACATTTTGTATTCCCCTTGGGTAGCCCACCACCAATTCACCCGTGATCCATCTCCATGGTCCCTTGTGTTCTTTTCTATTCCATTTTTTTTAATCCTATTTTTAGAATGAGATTTTCTGGGGGAACAGGATGGCTTGAGAACAGGCTATGGTCAGATAAAGACTTCTGGTCACCCTTTCTCCTGAGGTACAGACTTTTGGGTTCCTAATCCAAGATGCAGGTAGTTTATTAAACTCTGTCTTTTGTTCCTTACCCACTAAAGATAGTGAAAATTACCTTTCCGTTTTGGGTGCCTAACCAAGATTAACAAATATCCCCAGAGCAAGACCAGCTACTAGGGAGGAGTCCTTTCTCTCTCCAATGTTGGCTTGATATTTCTTTCTTTTTTAAAAATATCTATTTTTAGGGCCTCCCCGGTGGCGCAGCGGTTAAGCGCTGCGCTGTGGAGCTGTCGGCAGCGGCGACGCGAGTTCGACGCCGGGCGGGGGAGAATCCCACATGGTGCGGCAGACCTCTCCTGCCTAGCCCGCTGCTCCCCTCAGCAGTGTAGTTCTGATCTGCTTGTTCTGCTACCCACTCTGTCTCTGGTGAACCCTCTCGCCGCCCCACAGCTCTGGCTTGTACCCCAGCTTGTATGTATAAATAAAAAATAAATCTTTAAAAAAATAAATAAATAAATAAAATAAAAATATCTATTTTTATTTATTTATGCATAGAAGAACTGGGGTACAGGCCAGAGGCGTGTAGGGGTGAGAGGGTTCACCAGACACAGAATGTGCAACAGAACAGGCAAATCTACTGAAATTCACTGCTGAGGGGAGCAGTGGACGAGACAGGAGAGGTCTGCTGCGCCATGTGGGTCAGCTCCCTGGCCGGGAATCGAACACAGACTATAGTGGCTGGCAAAAGCTTGATAGCACTGGGACTTTAACCCCTGGATCATCAGGGAGACCCTGGCTTGGTATTTCTTATTGTCTGTTTTCTCTCCAAACCTTCCAGCAGATGATATTTAACTATATCTGTCTTCTCTCCTCTTTAGCATCTGTCCCCAGGTCTGATCCAAATCACTGGTCCATCACAACTGACTGTTGAAGTCTTGAAAACCACCCAGTTGAACTGATGTTTATTTTCTAACTTTAATGGAATGTCCATTGGTTTTGGCAGGTTTTAAATTAGCCATAGCAGGAATTCTGGCTGGTTCCCTGGGCAACATTTTGAAAGCTGCCAGGAAATGTTAATGAAATATCAGATTCTATGCTTTCAGACTTCATAAGAGCCTCCTCAATTTCAGACTCATATGGAATACAGTTAAACATCCATGCCAATCAGTCTTCATTCCGAATGAATCTCCTTTCATCTTGTTTAGATAAAATACAAGAATTAACAATGTAGTGACTTAAATAGTTTCCAGAGCCCACTTACTGAAGCAACAGGATTTGGGAGCAGGCAAAAAGAGAGAAATAAAACAATGATGACTGCCAAGTCAGACCCCAAGAGCAAAGTTTTTCTCTGCAGTTGTTGCCGGCACCCCGGATCCTTAAACCTGCCTGCTGTAAATGGGTCCTGCATCCACTGCATATAAACAAAACGTACTCCAATGCATAACAACTTTCAATAGGAAAGAACTTTAAAACGATTAGTGTGCAATAGAGAGAAGAGAAAGAATATTGTTAAAATAGTTTCTAATTAAACACCCCAAATTACCCATCCCTTTGTGGGTAAATGCCCAGCCAAACTGGGTTGGCCCAAAGCAGGGCCTCTGGGGCCCGAAAGCCTGCCACAGTCCAAGGCACCTCCTCGTGGAGACCCATAGGAAAGGGGCAGAAGGTGCCCAGCAAACTGGGACAGATGGAGGGAAATCAAAATCAAGATAAAAGCTGCCATTGCCACCTCCCCTGGGTCTCTCACCCACGCCTATTTCAAGTGTCTCCTTCCACATCCCCCAAGTACCTGATACAAGTCCAAGGCTGAGAAGCAAGTTTAGCTTGTTCACATGTCTCTGCTCCATGCGCCTCCTCCAGTCCTCTTCTTGCTCTCCTTTCTTCCATTGCCCAGTCTTCCCTTGCTTCTTCTTGGTGCTCAGCTCCATCGGTCCTTGGGTGGGGCAGAGAACCTGGAACCTCCCCTTTGCCTGGGGACCACCCTGTTCCATAGTGACTTTTAAGTTATTTATTACTTGGGCCTCCCTGGTGGTGCAGGTGTCAAAGTCTCAGCGCTATGAAGCGATCGGCAGCCACTGCAGCAGGAGTTCGATCTCTGGCCAGGGAGTTTCCACAGGGTGCAGCAGACCTCTCCTGTCTCGCCCGCTGCTCCCCTCAGCAGTGGATTTCAGTAGATCTGCCTGTTCTGCTCCCCACTCTGTCTCTGGTGAATCTTCTCACCTCCCCAGCACTTCTGGCCTACACCCCAGTTTTTGTATGCATAAATAAATCTTTTTAAAAAACAAACAACAACAAAAACAACAGGGCTGTGACCAGGGAGTCACAGTTTCAACCTAAAGGACAAATGTTGGGGAAGTTCAAATATTCGTGGTTAGCCCCTAAATCAAACAAACCTGCATTGAACTTGGGAATCAATTGACAAACATGTCAATATTGTGATTTGACAAAGTTAAAGAAAGGAAATTAGAGGGTTCCAAATGTGAAAGATTTGAGAATTAAAGGGCCAGAATATGAAAGTAAATGCAACTGCTTTAACACCACATTAACTCACATTTCCTGGAGAGTTGAATCTGATATCGGCAGTCTTACTTGTAAAATGGCAGTTTTTTAGATTGGTTTTCTATTATGTCAGTTAATTAATTAATTGAAATTGAGCTTGGTTGTCCAATTAAATTTTAATTAATACAATAACTGGAACTAGTCAAATAAAACACTGCTTACCAGCAGTGTTTTGGGATCTGCTTAATGAACAGATCAAAATGATTTATAATTCGGTGTCAATTATTTATACGTAAATAATATTAGTAACGGGCCAGGAGGCATCTTGGAAACTTTATTCTCAAGAGGCTTAAGCCTTTACCTCACGTGTAATCTTATCTACGTAAATTATTAATTTTTGTAACATGATATAATCATAGAGAGTAAAACATGGCTGAAAACCAGCTTTTCCTGTTTTCAAAATCATAAATTCTATGAATGTTGGTCTTTAATGATGCACACCTGGAACTTATATGAAATTATAATTCAGTGTTACTTCAATTAAAAAGGAAAATAAAAAGAAATGAAGGAAATGAAGGCATTGCTTAGCACTTAGAAGAGAAAATGGGTTATTTTGCTCAATATTAAGCAATTTACCTTAAAAAGTCTGAATTCCATGACAAGTGAATTAATAGCATTTTCTTATATGTTATTTAAGTTTCAAATAGGAACTCATTATTGTGTTTCTACTTGAGACCTAATCTGATCAAATTCAACTTAAATCTGTTGTTGTTGCTTTTCCCAAAACACGTTGAAAACTAGATTGGCTAATTTTGTCTTTTCCTATCCCTTCCTTTCCTTCCTCCTTCTCTTTCTCTTTGCTTCCCTCCTTCCCTCACCTCTTCCTTCTTTACTGTTACTTCCCAGGAAGGTCCTGGACCTCTGTGTTTGTTAAAGGTGGTTTTCACTAAAGATATTTTGTACTTATAGAGAACTTGTGTGGACACTTTCTCCTTTCTCCCAATTCTAAGATATTTCAAGACATTTTTTCCCCATTTTACAGATGAGAACCTAAGTCTTAGAAAAGCAAAGTCTCAGACTCCAGATCAATATTTACTAACTAATAGAAATGATATTATGCACACTTTAAATGCTATTAAGTGCACACAGACCAATATTAACCAATTTCACTGTGTCATAAAATTACAAAGAAAATATCTAATAAATGTTTCATGGGTATATGTCAGAATCTGTTTGGCCTGCAAATATTCTATTTCTCTTTTCATTGATTGCTCTTTTTTCTATCTTCAGAGACAAAGAGAACTCTAGTATCTCTCGATACACTGGACCCCTACCAATTCTGCTTTCCCAAACCAGAATGATCTGAAATACAATCTAAAAAACTCAGACTATTTTAAATGCTCTTACTCTCTAATTTTACCGACATATCTTTACTTTTTTTTAAAGATGTATTTATTTTATGCATACAAGCTGGGGTACAGGCCAGAGGCGTGGAGCGGCGAGAGGGCTCACAAAAGACAGAGTGGGGAGCAGAATAGGCAGATTGATGGAAATACACTGCCGAGGGGAGCAGCAGGTGAGGCAGGAGAGGTCTGCCGCGCCATGTGGGAATCTCTCTGGCCGGGCCCCATATCTTTACTTTTGACTCTAGAGCAAAACTATTTTTTTTTTTCTGTCTCTTATAAATACCTGGGTCCTTATTCTAATGCTTTTTCTGTGAAACTAGAGGAAAGGGTCACACAATCTAGGTGTTACTTTGACTTGTGGTTTTGATTAATGTACCTATGCTGAACCAGTGTCACCTTGTCTGTTATAATTTTGCACTGATGCTTGTGTAAAAGCCCAGAACAATTTTTCGTTTGAAATGTATCTAAAGCTATTTTCTCTAAACAAGTCCATGATCTCTACACCACTTCCTCTAGCTTTTCTGAAAATGTTAAAATTTTCTAACTTGATAGATTGTGAATTTAAAAAACTGATTAGTAGAACTGATGAGCCCTGGGGTGTTTAGGGGACCCCAAGATTACTGACTTCTTCACAGGAAAGAATTCATGCGTAAGTCAGTGTCGGTGAATTAGAAATGGGGCTTTCTTGTAGGTGAGAGGATGTGTTCAAAAAAGAGAGTGTGGGTAGATTACAAGGGAGAAATTTGACCTTGAGCCTTGAGGCTCTTGATATATATACATCTATCTATCTATCTATCTATCTACCTACCTACCTATTTAGTTGAGGGGGGAGACATGGTATGAAATTTGGCCATTTTGTTTAACAAGAACCACATAACCTCCTGTTACATAAGCTAGGGGATGTTTTTTAAAACTAGTACCACCCAGTGTGAGATAAACTAGCAAGATGTGAGTCAGCTCAGTTCCGGAATATGCACAGCTGTTTTTCAGAAATGCTAGGTGGGGGAAGGAGAAGAGGATCGCAGACATGGTGCTCAATTCCCGTTCTACCTCAGAACAACATTCCCCCCCCCATTAAATCTAGGACAGAAGTGGCACATCTACTAAAAAGAAAAATAAAACAAAGATCCTGGCAATAACAGACCATGGACATATTCTGAAGAGCTGCATGCAATCACTCTTCCAGAAATAGTTCAGGAAATAGAGCATACGACTTAAAAATGCTTATTAAAATAGAAATGTATATACATATATATTTAAACATGTGCATGTAAACTATATAATTTTGTGTGTGTGTATATATATATATATATATATATATATATATATATCACATATGTACCTGTTGACCATATATACACTCACACAACATACATGTGCCTGTCTGGAATACTCTGTAATTATAGCATTTCTTCTTAGGTAAGCAAAGTAAAGGTACATGCTGGTTTACTTGGTAATTGATTAGCAGAAGATTGAGCGTTTGACTTAATCTCCCCCTTACTGCTTTACCGCAATATTTACATGTTGTTTTCAGATCTGCAATTGGCTAAAACCTTAGTAGAAGAAATGGTCACAGAAAAGGGCACATGTCAAAAACCCTGGTGTGATACCAGTAATTAGTGTATGTGGGCAACTGTACATATATTTCATCAGTTACAATTTCAGTACAACTAAATAACCTTATTGGTGCACGGGGAAGCATTGCCAACTTAGCGGTCCTAACTCATCCATATTCCACCCTCCGTAGTCCTGTAAACTATGAGTCAAAAGCAAGGTAAAATTCAATGTGCATTTCCAAGGATCCTCCAATGTGGGTATAGAAGAGGTGGTTACTTATAGTTATAGCTTCTTATTTATAATAATAAAATATAATTATTAGAAATACATTTCACTGACTCTTGTTCTCACGTATAGATTCAAGTGCCCCAGCTCTTGCAATATTCATGCCAAGGATTTCTAGAAAACCCAAGGAGAGTCGCAAGCCTTCTGGTGAAAAGTTATGTCCTCTTGAGACCATGCTATCACTCCATTAGATCCCAAAGATTCCCTTTGGGCAGAGCAGTCTTCCAGTAGACTCTCACTGCTCCCAAAGGCATCGCTGCCAATACACCAAAGACCCACAGGGAAAGAGTCAACAGAATGCCTCCTTCCCTTTGTGCTATAATTCCTCAGAGGGGTCTCCACACAGCACTAACAGAGCTACAACATTTTCAGAGCTTTTTTGTGGAACTACATTTTCAGTTCCTAGTTAGGATTTTCTCTTTCTAGACATGCATCCAGACTGGAGATAGATTTGAGTGACAGCCACTACGTGACACTCCAAATTCTTATTAGCTTTCAGTGACAAAGGCTTTGTTCTAAGTGTGACAGTCCCGCTTCCTTCTTCTCTTGCAATGAAAACTTTTCCAGGAGGCTTTTCAGACCCCATGAAAATAGACTTGAGTCAGGGTCAGACCAGAGACATTTTAGAATGTCAGGACTAGACAGAGATTGGACTAGACATGAAATCCTTGCTGCAGAGAGAAGAACATTTATGGTCTGGTAGTGCTGAAAGCCCAGTTGGAACTCTGATGTTTGGTTCAAGAAAGTGAACAACGAAATGGCCATTTCAGAGAATTGCCTATCAATCCTTAATCATCATATTCATTTGGGGAAAAGTCTGAGTAATGGGACTTCCAAAATGAACCTGAAACTGAGGAAAATAATCTTGGAAATAAAGATCTGACTTTATCACACATTGCTTGTAAACTCTCCTAGATTATTAATGTTCTCAGTTGTAAAATACAATTTGGAGAAAATTATGGACCTAATGCTATACTCCTCCTTGGACAAGAAAATTCCTTGGACAAGAAATTTTTCATTCCTTCCTGTCAATTAGTGAAATCATAAATAGTATTAAATTTCCCTTTTCAATGTGAAGATTTAAAACTATTTTGTGAAATACTTTGTTATGGATAAATATTAAGGGCAGGTATTTCAATATTTTATAGCCATGTCCCTTCAAAATTATAATGATAAATTATAAATAATATTATAATGATGTCACTACAAAGACAGAATAAGACAGCTTGTGTAACAGGGTGTCCCCAGGAAAAGGGGAGGTTCCAGGTTCCTGGCCCCACCCAAGAGAGGATGGAGCTGAGCAGGGCCAAGGAGAAGCTGGAGAGGAGACTGAGGAAGGAAGGAAGCAGGATGGGGAGCCAGAAGGAGACCTGGAGGAGACACATGGAGCAGAGAGACACCTGAAGAAGCTGCACTTGCTTCTTGGTCCTGGACTGGTTGAAATAGACGTGGGTGAGAGACCCGGGGGAAGTTAGCAATGGCAACTTTGATCTTGATTTTAATTTTGCAACTTCTGCCCCAGACATTCTGGGCCCCTTCTGTTCCTTTCCTGTGGGTCCCCACCAGGAGGTGCCTTAGATGTGTGCCAGGCTTCCGGGCCTCAGTGGCCCTGCTTTGGGCCAACCCCGTTTGGCTGAACATTTACCCACGAGGGGTTGGGTAGCTTTGCGTGTTTGATTTGAAAACTATATTCTTCCCCTTTTCTATATTGCACATTGATTGTATTAAAGTTCCTTTCCCTGAAAGGTCTTATGCAGTAGAGTATGTTTTGTCTTGATGTGGTGGATGGCAGAACCTATTTTGAGCGGGCAGGTTTGGGGGCTCAGGGGTGCCCCTCTCCCTGCCCTGTAACACTTGGACAGAGCCTTTTTTGGATATAAGTCCTTCATACCTAGGATCTGCAGTTTTCTTCTGCTGTTCTTTTTTTTTTTTTTAAAGATTTATTTATTTATACATACAAGCTGGGGTACAGACCAGAGGTGTGGGGCGGCGAGAGGGTTCACCGCGAGGGGGAGCGCTTAACCGCTGCGCCACCAGGGAGGCCCCTTCTGCTGTTCTTCAGAATAACCTATTAATAGTTAAGGCTGCTGGGGGGCCAGACTGAATGCCTGGGGGAAGGGAGAGGATCCCATAAATGCTAGTTGTATGTTCACTGAATTCTCTCCCTTCTCTTGGATTCCTCAAGGGTACTCTGGGACAGTGGAGAAGAAACTAAAAGTTCCATAACACTGAGTACCATGAGAAGTTCTGTTTTTAGGTAGTGTATTTCTAAGTCTGATTAAAAAAAACAAAGAGTTAAAGTGGAGGTCTATGGCTGTACTCGTCCTGGAACCCAGTCTTCATTGTCCTTACTGAGTTCTGGGAGAACTTGGCTTGTCTACTAACAAAGAACACCATTTGCATATTGTCAGGGTCATTCGAGATAGAATATCAGAACTTAGGCATTAAGCAGCCACTTATTTACTATGACTGAGGACCAGAGTGCCAGTGAAAACTGAAGTCACACTAGGAATGTAATACCTAGTACACCAGCCTGGAACCAAAAATTTAAATTTCAACACTAGAATCAAATCTCTGGTTGAGCAGAAGTATCCTGCAACCAATTTACAATGGAGGTTCATGGAATGTTCCTCATAGCAACTAGCAATTCTGGGGCTCCTGCAGGGTGTCTGAGAATGCAACACAATTCTGTCCCCATCTACCAGGAGATAATGTCAATTTCCATAGTTTAAGGATCCAGTCTTCCAAAATCACCCTCACGTAGACGCCAACTCTAACCCCAGGCAGTTACTTGGGCTCCTGACAAACTAGCTATATATTGGAGGTGCCCACTTCCTTCTCTTTGGAGTTCAGGTGCCCATTGCAAGCCCAGATTATCTGTGTTTCTGGTGGTTCCCAGGATACCCTCCTAGGGTCATTTAACTGGACAGGTCCCATTAATTTGGTCGAATGGGTCACAGGATTCAGGAAATCCATTCACTCCCAAGATCACCAACTTCCTACAAAGACTGTTGCTCAGAGGTCAGATGCAGAGATACATAGGGTAAGGTAGGAGAAAGGGTACAGGGTTCCAGCCCTCTCCAGGTGGACCATTCTCCCCCAGTCTCCATGTATTCATCAATGAAGCTTTCGGGAGACCTCTTCTGTGGGGTCTGGATTGCGGCTTTGATTGATTAACTCACTGTTCATTGAACTTGGCCTCCAAACCCTTTCATCAGCCTGAAAGTCAGGGTGGGACTGGAAGTCCATCTTGTAATCACATGGTTCGTTACCCTGGCAACCAGCCTTCATCTTGGTCTGCCTCCCCAAAAGTCACCTTATTAATGTAATGAGACATTTTCATCACTTATCACTTAGGAGATTTCATCACTTAGGAAATCCCACGGGTTTTTGGGAACTGTGAATGAAGGAAAATGTGAATGAAGGTTAAATATATATGAGAATGGGCCTCCCTGGTGGCGCAGCGGTTAAGCGCTGGGCTGTGGAGCTGTCAGCAGCGGCGACGCGAGTTTGACTCCCGGCCATGGAGATTCCCACATGGCGTGGCAGACCTCTCCTGCCTCGCCTGCTGCTCCCCTCAGCAGTGTATTTCCGTCGATCTGCTTGTTCTGCTCCCCACTCTGTCTCTGGTGAACACTCTCGCCACCCCACGCCTCTGGCCTGTACCCCAGCTTGTATGAATAAATAAATAAATCTTTAAAAAAATAAAAATAAAGATATATGAGAACAATATTCTGGTCATCTGACTAGTCTCTGCGTGTGTGTGTGTGTGTTTGTGTGTGTGTGTGATATCTTTAAACTTCTCTCTGTATATAAATATCCATATATGCCATATATACATATATGTGTGTATATCCATATATGCCATATATGCATGTGTGTGCGTGCGTGTGTGTGTGTGTGTGTGTGTGTGTGTGTGTGTGTGTATATATATAAAATCTTAGCAGGTTACCACAAAACCATATTGTTTAAGGGAATATTTTATCTTCATCTTTTGGGAATATTTCTTGCCTGTCATATCCTGTTGTTCCTTGGCTGCTGACTAATTGCTGTCATGAAGGCCAGAGATGAGTGAAGACACCGAGACAAAAAGTCCTTCCTTCAGTGTTTCCATGTTCAGTGTTTTGATCTGTTGGTGGGAATATTGGGGCCACACTGTGCTACAATAGGAACTACTATTGGGAAGCGCCCCCTTTGCTGCCCTCTGGACTGCACTTGTTTTCAGTTACCTTATGCCCCAGGGTCTCCACAAATCTTAGTAAAATAGTTCTTCAATGAGCCCATGCATTTTTTGTGTGTGTTCCGCTTCTTTGCACGTAAGAGGGGATGAGAAACTTCATATTCAACCCCAAATTTATATTACCTTTTGTCATTAACTTTTACTTTCTATAATGTCTCACTGTTTTTTGTACAAACTTCTGATCCCCAGTGCTCTACTCCTTTAGGTTAATTTTTCCCCCAAAGGAATTTACTCTCAGTTGTTACAACAGATAAATTAAAGTTATGCCTGTTCTCTTTAGTCTCCCAGGAGTGTTTACTCAAGTTTGAATTTCAGAGTGGAGTAAAAGACTTAATATTACCACATTGGGTATTCCAGATTTAAGAGTCCTGTTCACACCATAAAATATTGGGAGTCACTTCTAAGCTCTACATTTTAGGACACTCCTATATATATATAAAAGTATCATACCTGGAAAGAGAATCTTATCTAGACATCATTGCTCCTTTATTTTAGCTTGCTATTGAATTGATCTTGATGACGTGTCACACATTTAATAGGAAAACCAGATTTCAAACCCAGCTTTTAGCAACCTCTCTACAGTATCATGATTAAGGTGTTTGGGGCACATCTGAATGAATGGGTTATATATATATATATCCATATATGCATATATGTGTGTGTGTGTGTGTGTAATCTTTATAATCTTTATAATGGATTTTATGTATATATATAATCAGTTATGTATGTATATATATAAGTATATATATATGTGTGTAGAACTAATGATTTTGGTGGAAAATCTATTTGTGAAGACACTTTTATGTACCCAAATAAAGCCCAGTTTCACAGTCTTTTAAAGTCTTTATATGATAAGGACCTTTTCAGATCAACCCAATGAGCTAGTCATGAGAGAAAATAAATATAAATTGGTTGGCTGGGCATTTATTCACGAGGGGATGGGTAACTTTGGGTAATTGATTTTGAAACTATATTCTTTTATTTCTCTTTTCTATATTGCACACCAGTTGTAAGTCCAAGGCTGAGAAGCAAGTACAGCGTCTTCACATGTCTCTCTGCTCCACCTGCCTCCTCCAGTCTGTTTTCCTTCCCCCTATCTCTCTCTGCTTCTTCCTCCTCTTCTTCAACTTTTCCTCTTCACCCAGCTCCACCCTCTCTTGGGTGAAGGAGGGAACCTGAAACCTCCCATTTCCTGGGGATCACCCTGTTACAGTTAGAGTAGTGGGGGCAGGGTAAGGCAACAATGAGGGGTAGTAGGTTTAACAAAGAACCAGGACAATCAGCATCAAATGTTCCCCTCAAATTCCTGAGTCAGGAATTTGAAATTCCTACTGTAAAGCATCTCTTTGTTGGGGATGGCAAGTGTTTTAGATCGGGCAACCTGGACTTCAGTAGCAGTTTCTTCTATAAGGAAGGCGCTCTGACCAGATTCAGGATACAACTGTGCTATGTTATGAGCCCCAGATACAAGCCAGTAGTCCTTGCTTTGTGCCCTTACCTCTGTAGCGCTCCTGCAATGCACCCTCATTCTTGGGTGCAGGTTCATGCACCCTCATACCTAAGACTCAGGGTCTTAGGAACCTGGATGTTGGCATGTGCCCAAGTCAAGAACTTGGGAGGCTCTGCACAGCAGCCCCTCTTCCCTTTTGTGGATTGTACTCCCCATTATTACCTTAAACAAATTTCACCTAAAGTACTCTTGCTCCTTTCAGCGGGGCTGATGTCCCTATTGTGTATGCCAACTAATCAATTTTTCCCTCAGGGTTTTGGTGTTTTATTTTGTCTCTGTTTTGCCGTGTGTCTGGAGGAGGCCAGCCAGACTTTTGCAATCTGCCTTCATCTTGCCAGGCTCCAAAATAGCTCATTTTTTCTATCAGTAAGATTGATAAGTCCAGGAAGCGTCTCAGTCAAGCTTTGCATCCTCCCGATAGGGAAATATATATTTTATACTATTTTAAACTGCTCTAGTTTATAAACAGCAATTGGCAGTTTTGCAAAAGTTCCCAAGGTTAGATCTATCACATTTGCTCTTTAAAATCTTACTGGCATGTGTTATGAATGTAGCTATAACCACCCTTTCCTGCCAAGTTCAATTCCATAGAGCTTTCTATACTTGAATGTGCTCAATAAATGTTAAGGTTGGCTAAGTAACTGGAGGAAAACTGTTAATCACCTGCAATGCCAGGTGGTGTAATTGAACAAAGAAATTTTCTACATGTGAAAAGGTAAAAGGTTAGTGTGTTTTTCATTTCAAATCCCTGTGCAAGGTAGTATGAGTTATAATCATCTTAATTTTGCTGATTGCTAGAGAAAGGAATAATAGAGAGTTGATTTAATCTGGGGGGGTCTTTTTTTTTTTTTTTGCTTTAATTCATATATATTTTCTGGCAGGTATGTAACTGTTGCTACCTTTTAAACTTAAGATAGACCATACCACTAGAAACTTACCTGGGAGCAAAAGCTAGACTCTTTAAACTGCTTATAAAAATCCGTTTTCACTAAAAATCATCCATCTACACAGAAATAGTAAAAGCAGTTATGTTCTGGAATGTCATGGAAATGAACACTTTTGGGAGGAAGCAGATTTGAGAACCAATAGCTCTTTGTTTCACTGCTCACCCTCCCTTTTCAAGAAAAATGTCACCCATATTTCTTCATGAATTTTATCACCCAAATTTTCCAAGCCATTATCTCCATTCATTTCCCCTGAGTTTCCTTTCTCTAGCAAGAGTCATAACAGGGTAAACCCTGGGAAAAGGGGAGGTTCCAGGTTCCCTGCCCCACCCAAGGAGGCCACCCTCCTTGGGTGAGAGAGAAGAGAGAAGAGAGCTGAGGAGAGAAGAAGCTGAAGAGGAGACTGGAGAAGGAAGGAAGGAGGATGGAGAGCCAGGAGGAGACCTGGGGGAGGCCCATGGAGCAGAGACACATGAAGAAGCTGCACTTGCTTCTTGGTCCTGGACTGGGTGAAACAGACGTGGGTGAGAGACCCAGGGTAGGTTCACTATGGCAGCATTGATCTTGATTTTGATTTTGCTCCTTCTGTCCCAGACATGCTGAGCCCTTCTGTACCTTTCCTATGGGTCCCCCCCAGGAGGTACCTTAGACTGTGGCAGTCTTTTAGGCTGCCCTACTTTGGGCCAACCTTGTTTAGCTGGGCATTTACCCACGACGGGATGGGTCATGTTGGATGTTTGATTTGGAAACTATATTCTTTCTCTTTTCTTCTCTGTATTGCACACTAATTGTATTAAATTTCCTTTCCATTGAAGGTCTCATGCACTAGAATATCTTTTGTCTTGATGTGGTGGATGGCAGAATGCATGTAAAGGGGCAGATTTGGAGGTCCTGGGGTACATAAAATTCTACTAATAATCACTTAAGGGTTGGGTCACATTTTATAAAGAATATATATATTTTTTTAATTTTTGTAATGTAGAACTTTAAACTTAGCTCCTTTTAGGCTCAGGTACAATTGCCATGGCAATTGGCCACAGATTAGTGAACAGCAGAAAGGGGTGGCAGGGGGAGGTAATGTGGTCGCCATCGTTATGCTGCTCTGGGAATTTCTGCACATGCTGGGCTAAACCAACTCATCTCAATTGTCTGTGCACTTTTTATAAATACTGACTCTGAGCTCCATCCCAGAACTGCTGAATTGAAACCTCTTGCAATACTGGCGAGTAATCTCATTTGTAGTAATTGCAAAGAGTAATTCCAATACACACTCAACTTGAGAATCCTTATATCATAATATACTGTCTTTGAGGAAATAATGGTACATTAGTGTTTCAAACAATTTTAGCTTAATGCATTTTATCCTCAGAACAAACTTGATTCCCCCAAAGTCTATCAGGTATTGATATTCCTGCCTCCTCCTTCCCCCCAGTGCTTCTTAAGATAAAGAAGCTGAGACAAAGAGGGGGGAAAGTGATTTGCTTAAAGTCACATGGTCAGTCTTTTTTTTTAAAGCATTTTTCAATTTTAAACTACTGGAAATCATTTGAGAAACACTGCCTTTCCAGATGAATCTCTGCTAGATACTCTGTGGGGGGGAAATGTGTCTGTTTCAGTAACGCTCATTTCTGTGGCAGTCTATGTCTATGCAGACATTGCAAGTGGAGTGTAGATTTTTAAATTGGAGTCATGAGCAAATCTAGATACAAAATGCAATGCTGCTTTTTAAGAACCCGTTTCCACTCCAAGTTACAATTGATTATAGTATTTGTTTAGATCTCCAAAGGTCTACTTAGAGAAAGCAGAGGTAATAAATTGAAACTCCAGTGATGAGTCAAGGGAACAATGCTCTTTGCTGTGACTGTTAGATTGAGGAATGTGTCTCTAATACAGGGGTCAGAGGCTCTGACCACGTTCTCCTCTGAGTTTGGTATCACCTTCAAGAACTTTTCCATTTGTTACGCTGAGGTTTAAGGAAATCAATGTGGCATTCACCTGGGATGGTACTTTTTCTTTTTTGTGGTAAAAATTGGAGGAATGATGTGGTAAATCCCATTTAAAAAGGCAAGACAAGGATCAAAGGCAAAAGACCACAGATGTTCTTTGTTGAATTGGGTAGTAACTCATTCTCCTATCATTTTACTCCTGTCCTTTTCTCAAAGGGTTCAAGTTCTTGCTGCAATCTTGGGCAACTCGGAAGGTCCTCCCAGCTAACTCCAAAGCTCCCTATGTGACTGGTGAGAATTCTGTTGCAACTTCAATTCTTGCTTCAAATAGGATGGAATGTTCAGTCAAGATTCCTAGTCATCAACTAGTTCTGCTCCCTTTAAGTTTATTCAGCATGGGTGCGTCAGGGAGTCCCATAGGTGGTTGAGCCCTTGTTACATCAGATGCTGGAAACTAATGGGATTACATGTAGGCAACAGAGTGAAGCACTTTTTCTAGAAACCCAACTCTGACAATTTCCCAAATTAACCCACAGTACAGAAATTCTGTCCTCTCACCAGCACACTCAAAATGTTGCTACTTAAGAAGTACCAGAAACTCCTTCTGAGCCCCCATGGTTAATATGCCTGCTTGGGGGCAACAAAATATAAGTCCTTGAAGGAAAGCTAAGTGTCTTTGAGGATATTCAATTATAACTGCTCAAAACGTTGAATTTCAAATTAAAAATTGATTAAAGAGGGCCTCCCCAGTGGCGCAGTGGTTAAGTGCTGCACTGTGGAGCTGTCAACAGCAGGGACACGAGTTCGACGCCTAGCTAGGCAGATTCCCACATGGTGCGGCAGACCTTTCCTGCCTCGCCCGCTGCTCCCCTCAGCAGTGTATTTCTGATCTGCTTGTTCTGCTACCCACTCTGTCTCTGGTGAACCCTCTCGCCACCCCACGCCTCTGGCCTGTACCCCAGCTTGTATGCATAAATAAATAAATCTTAAAAAAAACAAACCAAACCAAAAAAAAAAAAAAAAACCTGATTGAATGGATCATGAAAGAAATATTATTGAAGCCAAAAATATTGAGGTAATATTTCAAAATACATATAACATACAAAGTATACAAGGCATGAAAATCATTGTATACTGGGAATGTATGAAAGTGTTGAAGGACAAGTTTAATAGTTCTGACTTACACAAATTGGGGAATTCAGAAGAAGAAAAATAAGTGTATATGGAGAGATGAAATTTATAAAAGAAAGGGAATAAGAATAAAAAGAATTAAAATAAACAGAAGAGAAGGAGAAAGAAGAAGAGTTAGAAGAAGAGGAGAATATGGAAGAGGACAGGGGTGGAGGGGTGATGAGGAAGGGGAAGAGGAAGAGGACCAGGAAAGAGGAAGAGGGTAAAGTAAACATAGAGAAACTCAGCCCTGATTGCCTGCTGAGCATTGTGCTAAGAAGAGTATATGTGCAGGGCCTCCCTGGTGGTGTAGGAGTTAAAGTCTCAGCCTTATCAGGCTATCACACGGTGGTCTGAATTCGGTCCCCAGCCAGGCAGCTGACCCACATGGCGCAGCAGCCCTCTCCTGTCATGCCCACTGCTCCCCTCAGCAGTGGATTTAATCAGATCCACCTGTTCTGCTCCCCAGTCTGTCTCTCAACTGAATCCTCTCAACCCCCGCACTTCTGGCCTGCACCCCGGTTCTTGTATGCATAAATAAAATAAATCTTTTTTTAAAAAAAGAGTATATGTGCAGCGTAGGGAAGAACCACAGGGCATAAGAAAAGCAGTTGGGTAACTAGCACCAACATTACTTTAAGGCAGGAGTCACATCTCATTCATTTTCTGCACCACAATCTCTATAAACTTGTGGATTGGTAACTAGACCTTTGGGGATGGACCTGATGTGGTTACCTAGTTATCAAGGTGGGAAATGCACTCCTGAGACTTACGTAGTATTGTCAACCAATGGTACCTCAATAAAAAGGAAAAGAGAGATAGAGGGAGAG
>PVIJ01017719.1:0-28556 GCA_004024925.1 Scalopus aquaticus | reverse complement strand
AGGGGGGTGAGGAGGGAGCCGGAGGGAGGGAAGGGAAAGGGCACAAAATGGAATAGAAAAGAACACAAGGGACCATGGAGATGGATCACGGGTGAATTGGTGGTGGGCTACCCAAGGGGAATGCAAAATGTAAAAGACATAAATAACAATAAAAATATATATTATAAAAAAAAAGGAATGTAAGTTTTAGAAACCCACTTCTGGATGTATTTCTGTAGTGATGGGTGGGGAGAGGTTTTACTATTAATAACTTCTGTGTATGTTTCTTTAGAAAAAGTCCTCACGTCATAAGAACACTTTTGCCATCAGAAAAGAAAATGAAACGCAAAAGTAAAACATTCAAGGACACCGAGGAACATGATTTTTAAAAAGGAGTTTTACATAAAAGAAAACATAGTAACTGTTCAATGCAGGTTAGGTGGAGAATGTTTTCCTTTGTTCCTACTGAAAATAGAGAAAATGATTTTCATTCTCTCGATTATCTGATCATTTATTTCTATGACATTTTAAATTGTACATTTATTGATAATTACATGTGATATCTTAATATGATCCACAAATAAAATACACTCTGTATAAAGCTAGTGATGTTAAAGAAACTAAGCAATTATTTTAAAAATGTAAAAGCATTAATGTCAATTATATATGATGTTACTAACAAATTCTGTGAGAAGAGGATCCTTATGAACAGTCTCATTTTTCTGTAAGATGATCTTTCACCAGAGATTTCATGTGATGTGTTCAAGACCTTATGTTTAGTAGTTTTTACTGTTGAACCCAGAATTCAAAACCTACTGTTCATTCTACCATTCAAAATTTTTGTAGTAGCACTTAATTTCCATCACATTATTTGTACCAATTCCTTTTGGCATCTACATCATTTATAAGAAGAAATTTCTGAACCCAACTGCTCTGGACACACAAGATAGTGTATTTTTTAATTTTAATGAGTTATTGTATTTTTAGAAGTATTTTTTTTTAGAATTAAAGAATTTAAGTTTATGGTTGAGCTTTTTGAACTTTACTAGAGAATTCGAAGCAGACAAATCTGCTTGTTTTTGCCTGTATCATACAGATATTAACTCCACATCTCAGCTATTTTTTTCTGCTCCTATTCCCCATTTGCTTTTTTTTTCCCCCAATTAAATGAGAGGTAAAGAACTATTGAGCAGACAGGAAGAGGAACAATGGCTAATATTTTTTAGTCAAAATTTTCATTTCATGGTCACTCTTTGAGCTAAACGATATCTGGAGATAAAGCAGGCAATAAATAAAAGTACTTTTTCTAAGTGAAAAACCTTCTGCTATCTCCCAAGTGCTTTCTTACCATAATGGCTTTGGTTATTTTAAAACTCACCCAATATCCTACCAAGTAAAATTGCTTTCTCTGGCATTTGTATAAATCTGTACATTCCACGACGTTTATGCTAGCTCGAAAAATCAATGGTCTCTCTCCAAACATATTCATTAATTTCTAATAAATTTGTTATACCTCATCAGTGTTTTTCCTTCAGATTTTTTTTTTTTTTGTTTCCAGCAAAAGTCACTGCTAGTGAGAAGAGAAATATGCAGATGCAATAATGGGCAATCTCTTTATAAAAGCATGGCGGTATACTAGTGCAGTTAGAGGATCAGCCAGGCTTCAGCTGGGCAGAGGACGACTAGAGTTGGCATCGGCTGGAAGTGAAATCAAACAGGTGATCTAACACAGGGCGAAAAGCTCCAGGAATCCAGCCCGCAGCCAGTACTGGCACAGCCCAGATGCCATAATCAGGGCACTGGTGGCCATACTGATGCAGTGTTTGCTGGGACAGGTGGGGTGTGCAGATGAGTCAGGGAGAGGAAAAAAGGTCCACATGAGGGTCTAACAAAAAATGGCAAAGGGTCATTTCATTCCAGCTGATTTTCCCTTCTTGCTAGAATGATTTAAAGCATGAGGTTCTAGGAAGATCTATCTGCTATTAAAGTTGAAGGAATATTGGGGATTGTTTTCAGTCAGTTGTGTTCCAAAGAGGCAATTTAGCCTCTGAGTGTGGACATTTAAAATTTAGTCCATCAAACATGCCTCTTGAGACCTCAGGAAATGGTGGGATTATTAGTAAGAAATGACATACGTAACATTTATACCCAGTACAGCTTTATAAAATTTTCATAGTTGATTGTACCAATCCAGTTAACAGCCTGAGATGGCTAACCATGTGCACTGAAATACAATACATTTTCCAATACAATTTATCAGAGTGTCTGCTATGTTCTAGATGTTTCCTCAAATACATCAGATTGAATATTTACAAAATAGGAAACACTAATCCTGTTTTAAAGATGAGTAGCCTTGAGCGTCAGAGATCCAGAAGACGACACTTACATAGGCAAGGACCACCAGTCTTGAAAAATGGTTTCATCTGTCCCTGTCCTGCTGGACCTGGCTTGTGGGCCAAACAGCAGGGATGACTGGGTTTTCCAGAGGTTTTTCTGGGTCTTTATTCAGAACTTGTGTCATGAAAATTTGTTATTCTTAAAGAAATACAAAGCAGGGGCCTCCCTGGTGACGTAACTGCTTACGCGCAGCACTGTGAAGCTATCCAGAGCCACTGCAGCACGAGTTTGATACCCGGCCAGGAAGATTCCCACATGGCGCAGCAGACCTTTCCTGCCTTGCCTGCTGCTCCCCTCAGCAGCGTACTTCAGTCGTTCTGCCTGTTCTGCTCCCCACTCTGTCTCTGGTGAATCCTCTCACCACCCCACACCTCTGGTCTGTTCCAGCTTGTATGCATAAAAAATAAATCTTAAGAAAAAAATCCTAAGCAAATCATTAGAGAAAAATATGTCAAATTATAAAATGAATTAAAACCTCAATAAGATCCCTAAGCTATACCTGGATGGATCTTTGGAAATTTGGGGGAAACACTGAGGAAAAGTTGAACAGACACTGTAAGGCAGTGGCCTTCCTGGCTGAGTACTTGAGGGACCTCAAGCCCATGTCTCCCTAACTTCAAATTCTGTTTTTCCCAGCTTTGCTAGGCACATAGAGAGAAATTATAATTTTAAAATAATTTTAGAACTTTAGGTGAATATTCAGATTTTATTAAATGTCATTATGTGACAAACTGTTAAGAGAATAATTCCATTTTTCTATCAGTTCCTACTTTCCCGAGAAGAACAAAATGCATTTTCCCTAAGTAAGAAATGTTACTTCCCACCTCCACATAGACATTCACTAAGGAAACAAAGACACCGCTGTAGGCACACTACTTGGAAACAGAAATCCCCTTTTCACAAGAATACAAATGTTTGACAAATTTTGGAAAATAATTTTCATTACAAATGGAAATTGAGTTGCATGGAATCCATTGTGCCTGTAGAAAATCAGTCAAAGAAAATGAGATTTAAATGCCCAGACATGCAAATCCTATACCAGTTGATGGACTTTATCACTAGCTCCTAACTTATCAACAGCAACAGCAACTGACTGTATTTGCTTTGATTTACTCTGCGGAGACTTTTTTTAGATTTAAACCCATTTTACCAAGACAAATGGAGTGACAAATTCAATAAATTAGATATGCATTATATAAGCAAAGAAATTTTAGTCCTCTTGTTGCCAAAAAATAAAAGCCAAAGGAAAACAGAATCTCAGACCTATTCTTCATCTTTACTAAAAGGAGATGGTGAGACCCAGTAGGGAAAATGCTACTTTGAAGAAGTAACAGTCATTACTCAGGAGGTGTCTCTGTGGGAATGGAGGGTACAAGCTCTTTTCTTCCCTCTTTTTTCCTTCTTTCTGCCCACCCCCCTCCACCTCTCACCCTTAAAACAGCTTGGGGAACTGTGGCAGAGGTCGCCCTGCCTGAGACATGCCACCCAGTCATCTCGACGCCTTCCACAAGAGGGTTGCTGCGTGCCCCACTTTGCTCGGTGTGTTTGTGAATATTTGATTTTCACAGAAGACAAAAAAAGGGCAGGGGCTCTGGAATTCAATAGAAGGTCAGAATGGCAATCTTTTCTGCCTGGTCCAGCTTCCTTTTATACTCTGACATCTGGCGCCCATTACCAGAACAAATTAGAGCAATTCCAAGCAGCGCAGAGAACTTCCTGTGCTCAGCCAGCGCTGTTATCAATGTGAACACAGGAAGGAAGGCTCCAAACAATGCAGCCATAGAAACAGATTTGTGATGCTTGTTTGCAGACTTAAAGCGTAGCCCATGGTAAGTGTGATTACGGAGAAGATATATTCTATCCGAGTTGCAATTCTATTGATGAGTTTCCACTAAATTTTCAGCTTATTATAATATGAAGCCCAACTAATTACATGAAATCCCACTATCAAAATCTAAACATAATCACACACTCAAGTTTTTGGTTTGTTTATTGGGAAACTAATCTATCATCAGAAACAGCATAAAAACCAGCAAATTAATTGATGCTCCAAGAATGATGCAACCTATTTTAAGTGTCATTCATAAAATTAATCATTTCAGAAGTCATTTTCCTACTGAAGTATTCCTATTTTCTTCATCACACATAGTAGCTGATCCCAAATTACCTATGGATCTCTAGAGCCTAAAAATTTCACGGGGGTAACTAAACTCCTTTAATATTTGTCTTTCCTCCTCAAAAGCAATATTCACCATCCTTAAAAAATACTACTAGAAAAAAATCCCTCCTAGAGAACTGCACTCAGGAAAGTAGTAGCAACTCTGTTCAAAGAGAATACAGAAGCTATCCCTCTGGGCACAGTGCCCATGCAGTGGCCATGTCAGGTTTTCATCTGAAATTTTCTGAGACTGATTTTGCAAATGATACATCAGAGCTGCTAAAATAGCAGTGATTTTGTTATTTACTAAAAAATTTTTTTTGATATATTTATAGTCATTGAGTATGTCGGTGAATTGAATTACATTTTAAATCATAAGTATGGGCTTTATTCTAAACAGTGAATAGTGGAAGGAAATATATTCTAGAACTTTAATTTATTACTGATTTTATACATGCTATTTATATCTATTCATATGCATGCATGAATACATAAACACATATATACATATTCCTCATTTATTATCCAGTTCTACTTTTGCCTGTACAACTTCTCTGTCTTCCTCATTATATATTGATTTAGATTATTATATATATAAACACGTCTGATGGCAGAATTTATGTATAGAACACAAATATTTATTAATAAATAAATAGAAATAAATATTTGTGTTCTATACACCAGATAGTAATACATTAAATATTAAATGACAAACTGTCTTTTCAACTTAAACATTGTGATCAGCTATATTTACCTAGTATAAACTCTATAGTCCATCCAGGTGTTATTGTTTACACACTGTTTTTAAATTTACATACAGAAATCTAAATACTGAGACTACATCTATTCTTAAGTGAAAACATCATGAGACAAGAAGCAGAAAAAATTTGGTGAGGACTGAAGGCCTAATCCATTTTTTAAAAAATTAAGTTTTATATTTATTGTATTTGTTATATAGCATGCTCATTTTTTTGTTTGTTTGTTTCATGGAGAGTGATTCCTGCACTAGAAGAATAATAATACAGCTAGTGCATCTGTTGTGAATCTCGTGCGCGACTATCCTGGATAGTGCTGAGATATGTGCCCGGTGATTGAGTAGCTGAGGCGTTGACTTCTCTGCCTGGTCTCCCAGAGTCTTATTTGTTTGTGGTAGTTTCAAAGGCTCACTTTGTCTCTCTTGTTTTGTCATTTGTAACTGTCTATTAGATATCTGCCTAGTTGGGCCTATCATAGCAAGAAGGAAAATTCCTCCTGTATCCTTTTATAATTTCTCCACCTAATCCACATAAAAACTGAAAAATTGCTTCCCCCAAAGAAGAAATACATTCAGGGCCTCCCTGGTGGCGCAGTGGGTTAGGTGCAGCATGAGCGAGTTCGATGCCTGGCCTGTGAGATTCCCACATGGTGCAGCAGACCTCTCTGGCCTCAACCCCTGCCTCCCTCAGCAGTGTATTTTAGTCAAACTGCCTGTTCTGCTCCCCACTCTGGTGAACCCTCTCACCGCCCCACGCCTTGGCCTGCACCCCATCTTGTATGCAAAAATAAAATAAATATTGAAAAAAAAAGAAATACATTCACTTATCTAGAGACTAAATTCATACTGAAGTTGGAAAACGATATCAGACATTTCTATTAGTTTTTCAAATATTCTATATTAAATGTCTGCTCATTATGCACAGTTTAGAATATTCTGTAGAATTAAAACAAGTTAGAGTTTATCTAAATCTACTGCAGAATTTATTAGTTTGTAAGGTAAGTGGTAAAATTTACATATTGAAACCAGTCTTAAGATTGAAATGTAATGTGACTACTTTTTACTTTTTATTTTATCATATAACTGTATAAATGACATTATTTTAACATATACTGCTATCACTCATTCACTCTTTCTACAAATGTGTATAGATTGACAATTCTATTTCAAGTTTTTTTTTTTTTAAAGATTTATTTTTTATTTATACATACAAGCTGGGGTACAGGCCAGAGGCGTGGGGCGGCGAGAGGGCTCACCAGAGACAGAGCGGGGAGCAGAACAGGCAGATCAGAAATACACTGCTGAGGGGAGCAGCGGGCGAGGCAGGAGAGGTCTGCCACACCATGTGGGATTCTCCCCGGCCGGGCGTCGAACTCACGTCGCCGCTGCCGACAGCTCCACAGCGCAGCGCTTAACCGCTGCGCCACCAGGGAGGCCCATATTTCAAGGAGTTTTAACAAAAATATAGTAAATTATAATTTTTAAAATTGACAAGGAATTTAAATTTATAATTAACTATGAAGGTCTGATTGGCATTTAGTTTTGCAGGAAAACATTTCAAAGTATCAACAAAAATATCATCAGATTTAACTATGTCACATTATTGATATAAGCAATCATTTCACTTTTGAGTGTGTGTGAAATACCATTAAAATACGCATGAGTCAATAATACAGCCAAAACTAATTTGTAAAAATTTCCATGTCAAACTTCTAATATGTTCCCATATTATCTTTCATAATAAACACAAGATCAGAGATAGTAACAAATGTTTTTCCACATCTTTAATAGACCTGTGCAGGTAGGTGTGATATTAAATATGTCTTTCTTTAGTTCAATTTCTCAAAAATGGAAAAATGCATATGCTTTTAGAATAGTGATCCTTCATAAATAAGTTTTATATAAAGTGAGACTGAATGTCAATTACTTGGGTGACACAACAGGCTTGCCATGTGCAGGGGGGCTAAACGGACTACTGTACCTTCTACCACAGTAATCTTGCCCCTTAAGCTCACTCTTCTTTTTTTTTTAATTAATTTATTTATTTTAAGATTTATTTATTTATGCATACAAGCTGGGGTACAGGCCAGAGGTGTGGGGTGGCGAGAGGGTCCACCAGAGACAGAGTGGGGAGCAGAACAGGCAGAACAACAGAAACACACTTGCTGAGGGGAGCATCGGGTGAGGCAGGAGAGGTCTGCTGTGTCATGTGGGAATCTCCCCAGAGGGGCATCGAACTCGCGTCACCGCTTTCGACAGCTCCACAGCGCAGTGCTTAACCGCTGTGCCACCAGGGAGGCCGTAAACTCAGTCTTCTAAGCTCTTAACATTTACCAGGATGATTATCCAGAAAGGAGGCGTGGTTCTCTGGGAGCCATGCTTCACGTCATGGAACTCATCAAAAGTTTTTATCAAGTGTTTGTCCTCCAGTAGGCAGTGACATTTCTGTAACATCTTCTAAGACTCTGCTATTTTCAAAAATTTCTACTGGGCAGAGCTCTCTGTAATCCAAAATCTGATAGATCAGGTAAAGGTACAGAAAATTAAGGCAATCTTTCAGAGAAATTGAGAACTGCACATGGTTCAACATGACTGTTCACCCTCAGGTTGCTTGGTCAAAATGAGATTTGGTGATGGCTGCATAACCATGTGAATTTATTTAAACAAATCTTTGAATCATACCTAAGCAAGCTGTGTGGTGCTTAGAGTACCACTCAATAAAAGCTGTTAGTTAATAGATGTTATTAGCTATGTCCAATCTTTCACAAATATCCTTTTTAAAACTTTCAAAGAGCACATTAAAAAGTGCCAGAAATAATTTTTAATGTTTAAGTTAACATTTCCCATTTTTTAAACAATTCTAAAAATATAACCTAATCCACATTGATGGGGTTTTACTGCATTAACATGTAAAGAAAAGAAACAATAAAGCTTATACAGATCACTAAATTGTTGGTAGGTACGAACTAGAAGTTTTTACTGTCTTCTAGAAAGTCTGTGTAATATGAGCATAATATTATGGACAAGTCATTAAAATGCTCCTATTTTATTGACTGTATTTCCCTAACATATATTGAGATGACTCTAATAAAAGGGTAGTGAATTAATGGGAAAAACTGTGGCTGATTCACAGATACATGTTTTGATGCAAAATGTGTATCAAAGAACTGGACATATAGATCAGTTTCTTCGGGTTCCTGAGAAAGTCAATGTGAGTGAATCAGAAAGATTCAACCAAAGTGTTTTTCCCGTAGCTAGTGTCCTGAGATCTAGGTCTTAGAGTTAAGTGACTGTCAAATTATGCTATATTTGTATTATTATGCCAAATGAATCATAACAAACATTGATTATCTTTTGTAGGTTAAATAATCAATTTTTAAAAATTCATGACAAGTTGGAAAATAAGTGTATTGATCTGTCCTATTAACTTTTCTGGAAACACTCATGCATATTACATGCAAAACTGAGTATGTTCTTTGCCCAATTAAAGCATTTATCCAATATTTGAAGAATTCCTTCTTCCCTTAGACTATCTCTCTTACAGTACAGTGAGATATAAAACTTGCCTTATAAAACTCTTTTTATGTGGCTATACTCGGCTTATAAAACTCTAAGATTTTCTCAATTCTGATAGAATCACTGTTGTTCTGTCCAAGTGTGTTAAAGAAGTTTGTAATATAATTATATTAATTTCAAGAGAAGCTCTATTTACTTTGCTTTATCCCTTTGAAAGAAAATGTAAACTCTTGATCAAGCTCTATTATTTCCTTCAGGATTCGGTGTGCAAAGTACTTCTTTGAAATCAATCTGAAAAACAGCAGGTACTATTTGTCAGTATGCATACGGCAGCTTATGGGGGAAAAAATGACCCATCCATTACCTTCTGCTTGTCTGAAAGTGCCAGATTACTCAAGCAGGTGAAACTGATTTTAATCCTGACAATGTCACATGATGTTTGTAACAGCTTGTCAATATTTATGGTCAGTGACAGGTGTTTTCTTTTCTTTCTAAAAAAGTTCTTGGTATTCCGCACACCTAACACAGAAAATGTTTGATGAATTATTGAGCTCATGGATGACATCTTGTCTAACTTATCTGTGGTCCCTAAAGTGCATACTGAACAATTCATGGACTGGCTGGTTGTTGGGTAGAGGGGTGGGAGGTATTGGGACAGTGTGTGAGTACAAGGTGAGGCCGGGGGTCCTGGAGATGGTACAAAGTGGTGCTCAAGTGAATCACAATAGCTGCAGTTAGGATGATAAATGCCATTTGGGGGCATTAAATTCACTGTCTCCCTTTTCCCTGGCATCTCATTGTTATTAATAAACTAAAGAGAGATTCAGTAGCAATCCAGAGTACAGGACAGATCTGAGGGTTAACATGGAGATGATAAGACGAAAAATGACCCTGCAAAAGTTTTTTTCTGAAGTCCAGTAAAGTATATCATAATGTCAAGTCTGTGTTTTACAAATATGCTAATATGTACGTAAGAAAAACTTCATTCTAAAGACATAGGCACTTCTGTTGTTAAATAAGTTCCTGGAGCTATCTCTGGGACTAAAAACTGAGAACTAAACATCTGTGTGGCAAAGGAACAGGCAACTCCTCAGGCGGCTCCAAAGCCAACTGCCCACTACTGTACACCAGGGCCCTGCCTTCTATGACACCGTCCCGCAGAAACCACTTCCGCTCCATCGTGGAGCTCTTTGGGCACTGTCTTCTGTATAGAGCACGTCTCGAACATTACTCCAGACCCGATGCAAGCTTCAGTTTTCAAGGTTATTTTATCTCTTGCAGTGATAAAAGCAATTTCAGTTACAGATCACTAGTTCAACAACTGTCTCCCAAGTGGCATGGAACACAGCAAGTTCTGGAAAATCTCTTCTGAAATCCTAACCATCTCTAGGAGTGGTCACATTCCCAAGGCTTCTGTCAGAGCTCCAGCGAGCATGAGTACCAATTGTCCATATTTCCAAATCATACTGGAGTGTGGATTAAAACAGGCCAAAGATGTTGATTGAGTCATTGCTGTTTGTTATTCAGACAAGCCTGTCACTGGGCTGCAAAGCTCTTGAGAAAAACAACTGGATGGAACAAGTTAAAACTTAGACAACATATGCAAGTTTTCAAACAAAAAAATACCACCGCCATCGACAACTGGTGTGTGGGGAAGTAACTTGAACTTCTCCATGAAGGTGGATCATGCTAGAGCAGATGTGAAAACTAAACAATGTAACAGGTTTAAACTAGGTAAGACTTGTCTTGGAGTCCCGACCTATGACCAGGGAAGGACGTGAAGACCCAGCTGGGAGTTATGGTCAAAGTTTTGCAGTGAAGGAAGTGCACACGTGACCAGTAAGGTGTGGGTGTCCAACTGGGAAGGGGGTTCACCTGCAAGTCCTCTGCATTCCTTTCAAGAGCCCTGAAAGTGTTTCTGGGCAGTTTCTGGCCTGTTCAGCATTATAATTTTATTGACCCAGTGCTGGCTAATACTGTGCAGGGAAGATCATTTGAAAATCAATACCCTTTATTGCTATTCTAATTCTTATATTTACCAATCACATTAAAAAAAAAAACCCTGATTTTATATCAATATGACACCAGTAACATAACAAGTTCAAATTACCACTTTGGAAAAGGATTGTTAAATTTTCTTTCTAATTGATCTACATTGTTGAGTATAATTACTTCTCATTTCCCCGCCCTCTTCCTAATAAGTATCATGAAACTCACTACCCACCTCAACCCTCCTATTCGACACTTGCCTCCATAATTTAAACAAATGATCTTGGATTCTTGGATTCTCCTTTTTAAAATGATAAAATAGCAATCATAATTATAATGACATTAATAATAATAAAAAACACTATTTTAAGACCATCAATGTACTCTGCCTCAGATTTTTATCCAATCACGAGAGCTTAAGGAGAGAGAGGATATTTATTTTATATTAAGATCCAACCCCTTTGCATGGTTTCAGACATATGAAATGTTTCATAATTATACTGAATAAATACATAAATGAATGGATAAAAGCTCAGTATTTTGCACTAGGTAAGTAAAATATACAGCATAAGGCTGAAGGAGATACCACAAAATTTGACATTTACATTAAATTTGTTAAGCAACATGAAAGTAACTAACATTTATTGTCTATTATTTGTCAGACAAGCTAAATGGTTAGCAAAATATTTCTACCAGGGAGGATAGTATCATTTCTAAGGTATTTGATAAATATTGTTTATTTTCCACATATCACATGCAGTTCCAATTAATTAATTGAAATAATGCTACTGCATATCCAATTACCTTAAATAATTTCTGTGGAGTATTTGGTATACATATGAAGATGACGGTGATTTAGTATTTTGCTTGCTATTGAATTATTTACTGAAGTGGGGGAATCTGTCCTGTGCAAGGAAAGTAACCTAGATAAATGCTTTAATTTATCTTTGCATTGAGAAAGTGGAAGTTTCCCTCAACAAATCATTTCAAAATGCTGTCTATAATATTACAGATTACTTTTTCCATACCATAGATTTGTCTCATGTTCACAAATAATACCATTTAGCAAACAATTTAGGCAGTGCAATATGTAGATCAGTGTCAGATATTACAGTCTACCGGTGCCACTTATAATCATTTATGTGTTCACACAAGCCTGTTATAAAACCACTCAAATAGAAGACATTCCAAAACTCTCAGTGGTGCATTAACTACTTATTTGTAGGAAAATACGTTCAGGTCAATTGCTTTGATTTATGATTTTTATTAAAGTGAAATTGCTTTAAAATATTGAATGTAATTCAGAATTAGAGATTTCCAACTCTTCAGGTGTATATTACTCCTCACTCCCACCACATGATACTCCCAATTAATTGAGCTCCCTTCTTCCTTTCCTTTCCACCTTCTGGTAGCCTCAGTTTTACCATAAGACAAATTCTACACATTCTACAGAATTTGTTCTGTATTTTCTAACTTTTTGTTTTATTTCTCCATATTCCACATATTGTTGAAACCACCCAGTATTTGCCTTTTCCTTCTGGTTTTTATTTTATTTTTTTAAGTATAATTCCTTCCAGTTTCATCCATGTTTCAAATAGAAAGAGTGCATCTTTTTTATAGTCTAGTAGTATTCCTTTTGTACATATATCACATTTTAATCTGCTCATCTGTATTTGGGCAACACCTGGCTATTGTAAATAGTGCTGCAATGAATATGGGAGTGAAGCTACGCCTACAGATTAGTGTTTTTTTTATTCTTCCACTAGGTACTTTACATGGAATTGTTGGACCATATGGTAGATCTATTTTTAATATTGTGAGAATCCACCATACTGTTTTCCACAGTGGTTGGACCAGTCTACACTCCCACACACAGTGTCTAAGTGTTTCTTCTTCCACATCCTTGCCAACACTTGTGTATAGTCTTCTTGATATGGATTGCTCTCACAGCTGTGAGATGTATCTCATTGTGGTTTTGATTTGCATTTTCCTTTGATAAGTGATGATGAACATTTTTTTAATGTACCTTTGTGCCATCTTTATATCTTCTTTGCAGAAGGGTCTGTTAGGTTATTTGGCCATTTTTTGATTGGTTTCTTTATTTTCCTATCTGTCAAGTTATATGAGTTCCTTGTAGAATGTTGCTTTTTGCCCCATGAAAGATGTATGATTTTCAAATCTATTTCCCATTTCAGTCTTTTCATTTTAGTGACAGTTTCTTTCACTGTGCAGAAGCTTTTTAGTTTGATTTGATCCCATTTGTTTGCTTTTACTTTTGTTTCCCTTGCCATATGAGTCGGGTCCCAAATATATCGCCGAAGGCAATGTCATAGAATATTTTGCCTGTATTTTCTTCTATGTATTTTATGGCTTCAGGTTCTACTAGTCTCTAATTCATTTTCAGCTACTTTTTAAAATATGTAGTATGGCATAGTAATTTCCATCTTTTTCATGTGGCTGTGTACTACTCTGATGCCAAGAGCAGATAAGGACATCATAAAATAAAATGACAGACCAAAATATCTAAGGAACATAGATGGGAAAACTGCAACAAAATCTTAACAAATTGAATTCAATATCACATTGAAGGACTATACATAATGACCAAGTGGGAATTATTTCAGGGATGCAAGGATAGTTCAGCATAGAAACTGATCAAAGTAACTCACCACACCAACAAAAGCCAAGATAAAAAATCATATTATAAACCAATAGTAGCAGAAAAAGCACTTGATAAGATTCACAACCCCTAAAAAATAGGAACAGAGGAACATATACAAACATAATAAAAGTTGTATATGACACACAAACAGTGCATATCATACTCAAGGGTGAAAAATGGTAAGATTTTTCTTTAAGATCTGGTACAAGACAAGGATGTCCACTTTCACCACTATTACTCAACATGCCAATGGAAGTCTTAGGTAAGCAACCAGACAAGAAAAAGATAATATATATAAAAAAGCCCAGGTCATATTTTTAACTTATAAATCCCTTTGAATGAATTTGGCTTTAGATCTTAGTAGCAACCTCTAAACATTCTAAAGGAATGTTGAATCTGTGTTAGTCAGATGTGTATGTTTTCCTTTTTTTTTAAATTAGAATTTTCATTTTAGAATGAATTACGACACTTAGTTTAAGATTAGCAAGGCAAAATCTATGCTGAGAATAGAAATGAAGGTGACAAATTGTGCTGTGTTCAGTTATTTTGAGTCTCTTCAGCTTTTAATCCGTTCTTTCCAGCCCCTACTCAAACACACTGGTTTTAAATTACTATGGAATCTGTTTGCTCTATCATTGCTTCCACTTATGCAAGACACTTGAACTTTTTGAAGAAGATGTTAAATCAATATTATTGTCATAGCTCTCAAAATAAAAGCAACACTGGAGTATACACTTAAATCTAGTAAAAACAAGATCAGTTTTGAAAAGGAAAGGCAGAGGTATTTGTTAACCTCTCCCTAAAATCTAAAGGTTTTCTAAAATCTAAATACCTATTTAATGTTGCTCATTTTTTCTGCCTTTTTAAGTTGTTTTATTAACAACTTATTTCAAAAATATTTAAATCATAAATTTTCAACTAACATGCCTGTTTATACCTGTAGTTCTCAAATATGTAAAATATAAATATCAAGCAAAATAAATAATATTGCTAATATATTTAATGCCACACATTAACAATCTCTATAGATATTAATCTCTGCCAATTCCCTTTATCCTGCCTCTCAGCCTGCTTCTTTTTCTTTCTCAGTTTGGTCTTGATGGATGTTGCTCTTCTCCTTTGATTTCCACTAACAAACAGGTTTTTAATTTTCCTGCATTCTACCTCTCCATGGCTGGTCTTTGATAGATGATACGTGAAAGAATTGTGCGCTACCTTTTAAGTCCTGAGTAGGAAGCACAATAATAACAGAATGTTCAGCTGCTTTCACCTTCAGTAACAATACTGTGCCTAATATTTTTTCATTCCTAATATTCTTGGCTTCTCTGGTTTGCCAAGCAGTGCCAGAACATCTTAACGGTTGACAAAGCAAGCACACAAAGCAATACAACCGAGCTATCCAAGCTTTGTGTCCCAAGGTAATAAACACGCAATCAAAGGACAAGCTTCCCCGGTGACTTCATAGGATGGTGATGATATTGCTCAATCTGTCAGCATGTTTTTGGAAATAAATCTGGGGTTGACTTCTAGTAAAGGCTTAAAATTAATTCTAAATTTTCAATACCCTCGATGCTCCCATAAACTAGCATTTTATATAACTGAAAAAAAATTCACCTGTGAAAATTTTCAAGTTCATTGTAATTATTTTTGTTAACTTTTCAAATCATGAGATTTTGGATTTAATTTAAATAATTTTGATCAAATTCATTAGAAAGTTCTTGAGCACAAAATATATAGACAGTGCTATAAGAATAAGGCAGGATTAAAAACAAATGAAATGTAAGGTCAAGAAGTTCACATGCCTTGGAAACAGGAAGAAATTTAAGACAGAAACAAATATAAGGTATAATAAAGCCTAAATAATTGAAAGGCAAAAGTAGACTCAAATACTTTTGGGAAAGAAGAATGTATCTTCCTTGCACAACTTGGAAAACAAAAGACAAATGTAGATATGAATAATTAATTTATTCCTTGGGATTTTATAATTTTTTAGCAACTTTCTTTAGAAATTCACCTTGGAAATACCTAACTTTATAATGAAGAAAAAATATCTGTGAAGAGGAAAATTATCATAGGAGTCCTACTTGTCTCCATGGTTCTCCAGTCTCTTAGACCAACTGATTTATTGTTCTTTAGAGTCAAATTACCTAATCATACCTCTAGTATACGTCATTATAGAATGATATACACCTGTATCTGCATTTCTGTATGTCCTTAAACACATTTCAGATTTTAGGGACGAAAATGCATTGGCTATAGGTGGGAGGAGGAACAGTGGTATTTCCCTTATCTGTGTCTCACATTACAAGCCATTTATGACTCTGTAGGGTCCACTTTCATCCCCATTGTGCCTCCCTTAATATAATTAGTTAAAGAGAGAAAAATTACTTTTAGGAAACCAATTTTAGTTTCTGGATGACATTGTTTTAAAAAACACATTTTTACCTAAAGTAGACAGTATCTCACTGGGAATTCAGGATAGTGAAAATGATCTGTTAAAGGCATAATGTTATTGGATGTAGGTTGGAAAAATTTTTTTATATACAACATTTTTTTATTATTATTCACATGTTTTACATTATTGTGCATTTCCTGTAGGTGCCCACCACCGATTGTCCTGTGAACCGTCACCATAGTCCCTTGTGCGCTTTTCTCCCCCATTTTGAGCCCTTATCCTTGCTTGCTGAATGTCTCTTTCTTATTTGGTTCCCCTATATCCCTGTTGTAAGTGAAACCATTCGATATTTTTCTCTTTCTTTCTGGCTTATTTCACTGAGCATGATCCCTTTTAGCTCCATCCATGTTGTTGCGAATTGCTTATGTTTATCTTTTTTGAAAGCTGAATAGTATTCCATTGTGTATATGTACCACAACTTCTTGACCCAATCATCTATTTTTGGGCATCTGGGTTGTTTCCATATCTTAGCTATTGTGAACAATGCTGCAACAAACAGACGAGTGCATGTGTCTTTTTGGATTAATGTTTTTTTGTCCTTTGCGTAGATTCCCAGAAGTGATAAGGGTTGGAAAGATTTTTGGACTTTCTCAGAATTTCAAAGATTCCTGGCATTTAGCAGATAGAAGGCACTTTTATTTTATGCTAAAACTTTGTTTATTCCTTAAATCTGAATTTGAAGTAATTTATTTTAAGTTTTCCCTGAGTAAACAACAATAATTTTGGGAACCAAATAAGAAATGATCCAAGGTGACAAAGTCATGTCATGTCATGATGCAATTGTACCACAGCTTGATGTCTCCAAGACATTATAATGCCACCCATTCTGTCTCCTGCACTTACCACTACATTGACAACCAATAACTCGTTATTCTACATTCTTTGCAGGTCTCTAGTAGGTATTTTGGTTTTGTTTGGGTTTAGCTACTAAGATGCCTTTTTTGATGTTGCCTTACCTACTCTCTGAACACCAAACATCTTTGCATGTTTTCACACCAATGAGATTGATTTTCCAAATAACAATGATGAAATTTTAATTATACACTCTGGAATGATTTGGTATTTTGGTTTCCACATCTTGCTAAAAACTTCTGCAAATATCAAAATAACTCACTTTTCTCCCTTTCAGAAAGTATGTTCCCATAAGCCTTAAAGAGAGGAATAACAACCTAGGTTTCCCTAACGCAGGGATATTTGAGGGTAAAGGGCTCAGGAATCCATTTCTGAGGGCCTCCTGGGTAGCGCTAGGGGTTAAGTCTCAACCTTTGAAGCTATCAGCAGCCACTGCAGCACAAGTTCCATCCCAGGCCAGGGAGCTGACCCACATGGTGCAGCAAACCTCTCCTGTGTCGCCGCTGCTTCTGGCAGATCTGCCTGTTCTGCTCCCCAATCTGTCTCTGGTGAATCGTCTCACCACCCCCCACCTCTGGCCTGCACCCCAGCTCTTGTGTGCATAAATAAATAAATCTTTAAAAAAAAAGAATCAATTTCTGCTGGCACAGGATGGGACAGACAGTAAACATACAGCTAGGGCAGTGAGATAACTGCGCTAAGGGACAGCTGAAAGTACCGCGGGGACACTAAGCAAGCACAGAATGATTACTAAGGAGGGGAGAGATGGTTTCAGACTGGAAGTTACATTTCAGTCATTTTGAATAATGAGTGCAACTTTTCCAGGAAGGTAACCACTTTAAAAGGAGACTGTAAAATAAGCGTTCTCAATCAAAGTCAACCTCACTAAGTTTAGACGGAGACACGGTCCTCACCAGAATGTTAGAAACCGTGTTTATAAATATTTTGCTACAGAGGGTTGTTTCTTTACTGTGTGACTCATGCAAGACTGAGGAGTTAAATTGTCTCTACAAATAACTTCCCAGAGTGAAAGGTAATTCTTCCATCCAATGTGGGAAAAAAAAAGAAAAATAACAATTTATGAACCCTGCTTTTTATAGGTATATCCCTCAATGTATAAAAGATGTAAGACAAGAGATTTGGATGACGGAAATTGAGATGGGCTATAAAGGCAGGTGTTTGATGTGTTAGTTGATAGAGTATGAAAGAAAGAAAATCTAATTACAAATGAGCAAGGTAGAAATGTCTAGAATCAGGGAGCAGGTACACCTTGCATCATTTTACAACAGAAGGTTTAGCTTTGGGGTTGGTAGTAGGAATAAGAGGGATGAGGATGAAAGGCAATTTGAAAGAAATGTCAGAACCCGTGATAAAACAGAAAGAGAAGAATTCAGAACTGAAGACAAATATAATTAAGTGACATCTCAGATGATAGTTTTTAGTAATCTCAATGATTAGTGGCAGAGCAAATATATATTTTGGAAAGTTTGAGCACAACAGTCTGTGAAAAAACTCATCTGAGATCTGTCCCAACCATTTGACCTAATGGAACTATCAGACCACTGCTATCACGTCATCTCATAATTACCTACATAATATTATGATACACAGACATGCACACTCCTACTTAGAAACATATATAACAACATTCTATTTTGGTAGAAATTGAAAAGATTTTCAGGTTAAGTTTTTTCTTGTATAAATTGAGCAATACTTGCTTAAAATTTCATATAGAAGGTACTTGTATTGCCGTTACACTGAGGTAGGAGCATTCGTGTAAAACTGAGGTTTTGGAAGATTATTTTTACACATTACATCACCAAATACATAGCCTGTTAAAAACTGACAACTATACACATATTTGTATAGCTGAATAAATTTTGAAGTACATTTACCAACTCTTAATGGTATTTTATAAATTTTAGCATAAATTCTACCTCATAAAATTGACTAAATTATAAAATTATGACTATTATTTATTATATTTGTATTTCAATGATACTCTTTGTGTCTAAATAAATTTTATAATATTTGGGCTTGAAAGAAAAAAAATAGAAATCTATCTCCTTATTTTAAAGACATGATTGCAAAGTTTTCAACAAAAGGGACTGGGACAATTAAATTAGATAAAGTCATAACTTGAACTTTATTTAAAGCATAATTTTAATCTTTCTCATCAAAATGTTCTACACTGTACTTTGAAGCCATTCAATTTATATACGGCAGTAAATAGCTGTTTCAAAGAAAATTACTTTGGTTTTATTTGAAAACAATGCTTCTCCTACAAAGTTCCCCTTTTTTTCCTACTAAAGGAAATTCCATCAAAGTAAGGTCTTTGTGGCTTTAGAATTAAAATGCTTTAGCCTTTTAGTCAGCCAATGTGATCATAATTTCCAATTCATGGAGTCAGTTAGTCATTTGGACTTAAAACAGACCATTTTCTAAATTACAATTTCTGCATAAAAGTACAATTGACAGAGGAAACTAAAATGTGTTCTGATTATTCAACTCTCTCCCCAATATCATCAGAATTAATCAAAGCTCCACTTACACACCTTCATGAATCTTTTTGCTCTCTTTTGATCCTTCAACTTATCAATTCTTCAATACTAATGTAAATTAGCATCTTTATCAGTAAATGTTCTAGGCCACTGCATTCCAGAAGGACTTTTTGAGTGAAGGTTGTGCTTTTCCAGCATTTCTCAAACCCTCTAGCTTATGGAACTGAGACAGGACTTTCAGCATAAGTTATCCCCAGGATGACGTAGGTATTGAAATCAGCACACAACATCTTACTATAACTATTTTTACGTCTAAACAGTTAAAAAATAATTGTCAGCAGAGAAACAAAAAATAAGAGCAAATGAACATTCTAGAATTGAAATGTATAATATCTGAAAGACACTTCTCCAAAGAAGAAAAGTAAATGGCCAAAAGGTATATGAAAAAATGTTCAACATCACTTATAATCAAAACCACAATGAGATACCACCTCATGCCAGTGAGAATGGCGCACATTAAAAAAATAGGCAACAACAAATGCTGGCAAGGATGTGGAGAAAAAGGAACTCTTCTACACTGCAGGGGGGAATACAAACTAGTCCAACCATTATGGAAAGCTGTATGGTGATTCCTCAAACTGCTAAAAATGGAGCTTCCATATGATCTGGCAATACCACTCTTGGGAATCTACCCAAAGAACACAAAAACACTAATCCAAAAGGATACAATCACACGTATGTTTATTGTAGCACTGTTTACAATAGCTAAGGTTTGGAAACAACTCAGATGCCCAAAAATAGATGTTTGGATCAAGAAGATGTGGTACATATACACAATGGAATACTATTCAGCTTTCAAAAAAGACAAACACATGCAATTTGCAGCAACATGGATGGAGCTAGAAGGGATCATGCTCAGTGAAATAAGCCAGAAAGAAAGAGAAAAATATCGAATGTTTACACTTATAACAGGGATACAGGGGAACCAAACAAGAGAGAGACACCCAGTGAGAGAAGGGGGGGTAAGTTCTCAAAATGGGGGAGAAAAGAGCACAAGGGACTATGGTGATGGTTTACGAGTGAATCGGTGGTGGGTTACCCAAGGGGAATACACAATGTAAACAATATAAATAACAATAAAAAAAAGTAAAAGGAAAAAAATCTGAAATGTAAAATTCACTCTAAGTACTTAACATTAGACAAAGAATTGCAGATAGAGGGGCTAGTGAAACTTAAAAGAGCATGAAGGCCATCATTTGATGGAAAAAGAAAAAATTAAAAAATGAAAATTGAGAGCCCAGAAAAATTAAGGCAATATCAAAGGAGTTCAAAAAAGAGAAAATGGGCAAAAATTATTGAATTAATGACTTAAATTTTTCCAAATTTGATGAAATGTGTAAACTTGCTAACCAAATCTAAAAAAAAAAAATAGAAAAGAGAACTACTCTTAGACCTATGATAGGGAAACTATTATAAGTCAAAAATAATGAAAAAATCCTAAAATCAACAAGAGGGAAAAAATAACAGCTCATATTTAGGAGAACCAAAATATGCTCTATCCCTGATTTTTCATCAAGGACAAAGGAGAGCTGAAGACAGCAGAACAAAAACAAACAGTATCCAGAAAAAGAACAGTCTTCAAAAGTAAGACAAAATTCCATTTTCAGATAAAATTGATAAACCTTTTCACCAATGAATCTATAAAAGAAACACTGAAAGAAGTTCTTCAGCATCAACAGTTTTGACATTTGGTGGAAATTCACATATGTAACAAGAAATAACAGGGCACTAGAAGTGTGCTCCTTTTAAAATATACATTATTATCTCACTTTATTTTAATGATATATAGTGTTGAAGCAAAGTTTATAACTGTATCCCAGTGGTTAGAGGAGGGGTTTTCTCTGTTCTTACTGGTATATTCTGACCTAGGAGCTTAAAAGTGGGGGAAGATATGAAAAGAGAAAATTGACTATAATCACACCCTCGTCTGCAAACCAGTCAAAAACCGGAGACACTACGGGGAATATCCATCACTCTTGTTTATCTTGGATTGATATATATTCACAGGAATTTCAAAGACTCCATTTAGAGAGGAAGAAAGTTTCTGCCACTAAAGAAGGTTTAGAGTAAACTAGGGGCAAATAAATTTGCACTTGTTTTACATTTTACAAGTCATATGTGTCCAACGTTCAGTTGGTTAGGTTGCCTTGGTGAGTGCTGTTCCTTCAATCTACCCAGTCTGTGAAATATTCACATTCTGAATTTAAAACTGAGATAGACTGTCACCTTTGACAGCTGTCAGAATTCTAAGCTCTTGATGGAGACTGAAGTTGATTCTTTAGATGGAATGGAGGTTGGCTTATCTTAGTGTTTGGGGTAGTAGAAAAGCTAGTCTGAAAGAGAAGTACACATTGGAGCAAACTGAATGTCCTGTTAGGAGGGTCTTTGAAAGGGTGACCAAATGCAATTAAGGAAGGAGGGACCCCAGCAGGGACTGGGAAGGAGGAGAGTGGTGGGTAGTGAGTTAGGAAATTGGGGGCACTCCAGGATGCTCCTTTGGCAGCAATGAGAATCCTATAACAGCATCTCCATCTCTACATTGCAAAATGAAACAGAAATGTGAATGTTTCTCTGCCACATACTGAAGAGGGTGACACAGATAATTACAAAAAGCTGGCTAGATATTTGCTATCTTAAAGAGAAACTCCGTTTTTTTATCTACTATTATTTATTTTCATATCAGCCTTAGGTTACATTGTCAATACATACATAGACTTTTTATGAGGGACATCTTTTATGATGTCATTTTAGTCAAATGACTGAGAACTATGCCATTATCTTCACTGAAGATAATGAAGATTCGGCATTTAAAAAAATTACCATATAAGGTAGCACTGTCTATAGAAAACACTATAAACTCACTACCATTGCTCATATGTTATTGCCGAATGAGATTAGCAATGACATTAAAATTCTGGAGCGAGAGGAACAATTTCCAAAAGCAAGGGATAGCAGATGTGCTTGAATTTTTTATGAATGAAGCTATGTTTACATCGCTAATTGTCAATTTCAGCATGCACTGTCCTGAAGTTTGTAAGCTGGACAGGAGAATGAAAAACAAGGTCAAGCTATGCAGTGTGATTGTTAACTGCTGGGAATCAATAAGAGGAGCAGGGTCTTGCTGGCACATCTCGATCAGAAGTGGAGTGGAAACACAGGAGCTGTGTCAAAGGTACATGATTTTGTAAGCGGAGCACAGACAGCAACTCATTCTCTAAGTCTAGAGAGCTGCCTTTTGAGACATGTGTTTGTTGTAGAACATAGGGGTTTAACAGTAGAATTTTTCTCACTGCAATGCAATGTTGTCACAATTTTGGAAACATTATTTAGAAATCCCAGTGAAAATTTAAAATTGAAAGGACCCTATTAAATGCCTCCAGGTTAGAAGAATTCTTTCTAAATTCATTCCAAAAAATTCAGCTTGGGTACCATATATGTGACTGACATTGGACATGGTGTTCAAAATGCTTGGTTTCAAGTACTCTACCTTGCAAAGGGAAGAAATTCAGGTCAACTAATATCTCACTGTTTTTGCAAATGACACAACCAGCTCCTATACAAGGCAGAGAATGTATCTACCATGTTTAACCAGTAGGATATCATTGAGGTCACACTGTATAATATTGTGCTACACAAATTGTTTTAATAAAGATGAGTGTATTTAAGCACAAAATTAAGTATATTGCTACGTCAAAAACATTCAGAAGACACTAGGGGATAGAAGATTCTCAACAAACACATTACAACATGTCTGAAGATAATGTGGGATAGAGTGATGACCTGCTTGAAGAACCCTGGACTCAGCCCCAGGTCTGAGTCCTTGATCTCCTACCCAGGTCCTGTGTCATTCTAGCAGGAAGGGTCAATAAGCAGTGAGCAGACATTCCCCGTTACCAAATAAAAGATGCCTGACACAGGCAGACTATGGTAGTTTAGATTAATTTAATTTAGTCCAGCATTTTATGTATGACTTGATTTTAGGATAGTGATTCATTGATGGAATTAAATGACCTGTAACTCAGATGTTTGTTTGAAGTAGATGGTTGGAAATGTTGTCTTGAGCAACTTGGAAAAATCTTTTGAGAAGCTTCTGCTATAAATTCTGCACCCAGGAATAGGATATTCCAGGAGATTCCGGGGCGGGGGGACTAGCAAGTGCAGCTGAGATAGAGATACAGAGCAAGGGTGTGACAGAAGAGGGGGTGGCATTGGTCCCTTTATTCCTAGGGACAAGTACTGTAATATTCTACTTTTTCATCCCCTTAACTACCTACATCCTTCTCTTATCTTTTCTGCTAGATTGTGTTCCTGGATGTCTAGGTTTCCTTCTGAGCTGTCTGACTTTTCCGAACACAAGACGGCACTGGAGAGATATGATCAAGGAAACGAGGGCACAGACCTCCATGCTCAACAGGAACAGAATCCCATCACAGTTTGACTAATGCTTTCACAGAGCAGGTAAACTGAGTACTCATGTTCAGTACGCTGTTTGTAACCATTCATATGGCCAATGGTGTTTGGTCAACACTGTTGATCTAATTCATATGCACAGCACATAAAAAACACCATACACCCTGAAGCATGCATTCCCAATGATCAAAGAAAAGCAACAAGATAAAACATTAACAGTCTAAATTTTATCTGTGATAGATGTCTGATCCTCTTAATAGATATGAATGCCTACACACAATGTAATATAAAATGATAGATTTAAGCTTGCAAAATTATATGCACTGGCTTAAAATCTAACTGTATTCAAATCAATGCTTTCTTTTAACTAATCATTCGACTTCAAGTCACTTAGTTAACCAAATTCCCAGTCCCTCTACCTGAAATCTGGAATGATGCTTGCACTCATCTCCACCCTCCCACAAGATGAGAGTCAGTAAATCTTAATATTATTATTTTTTCAGTGAGTTGTACTTTTCAAAATAATTCATCATACGCTCAAGAAAATGAAACCATGATTTAATTTTCAGAGTTTACCAAACAGATGTGGAAAAGTTAGGTATACATATAAGAAAGTAATTTGGGAAGCATCAGAAAATATGTTGTGTGTGTCTTGTGTTTCTGTATGATGCCCTACTAGAATCAAAGAGAAAATGTAGCACATGTGGGTAATGATGGAATGAATGGCAAGAATAGAAATTTAATCTTGAAACGTGCAGCATATTTCAGATTTCTCAGCTACTGTGATGCATAAAAGACCAAGGGCCATCTGATTTTCACCCAGATTGAGGGGAATCAAAAATAACACCTGGGCACACTCAGAAACTTGCATCAGAAGGGACCCAAACATCCCCCAGTGTTGTGGTCAAGACGTCGATGAGCACTGTCAAAGATGCTGGACGTCACCTACAAGGAGGTGCCCTAAGAGCAGTGATGATTTCTGGTCTGTGCTTTAGAGAATGAATTGTTAGAGGAAGGGATGAGGACAGTCTGGCCATTTGGGGTCTGTGCAATGCCATAGTCTTTGACGGTGTTTCTTGGCCTAGACAATCTTAAGACAATTCACTAACTGAGTGTATGATGAAACACCTACATTTCTATTATGTTCAAGTTTATTTTCCTGTGCCAGGTGTTCTTCACCCCTATTTTCTTGAAAGAATTGGATACCACCACATGAAGAAAAACTAATGAACATGCAGTCATTGTAGACATTTTTATACATGTACCAGTACTTCAAGATAAAAATTTTATGATATAAATTATGTTTGAAATATGCCCAGAATTAGATGTACCCTAAATATTTGTCACAATTAGAAATCTAAGTGTTGCTAGTGCACACAAAATATAAAATCCTGGCTTTATATCAGCAAATTTTGAGATAGTGGTATTCATTTTCATATGTCTAGTCCTACAATATAATTATTCATGAGATTCTTACCCCAATCCATTCACCGGTTCATCTATTTTTTTTTAAGAAAATGTTTTATTTGGAAATATATGACACCAGGGCTTTTTTTTTTTTGTTTGTTTTGCGTCATTTATTTTTATGCAGTTTTTTTTTCCTTTTAATTCCTAGTCTATCTCTCTAGCATCTGTAAGGTTATTCATCATTTTTGATGAAAATGGACAGTTTTGAATGTATCATTTAGATTTCTCCTCTTTTCCTTTAGCAGCATTTAAATAAAGAAATAAAAATATCTCAACTTATCTTAGAGTTTATTCTTTTAGACATTACTTGTTTTGATTGGAATTCTACTGTTTTCCATAGTATATATGAGATAATATACACATGTAATCAAGGTCAAGCTATAGAGTTACTTAAAAACCTTATAGACTATTTCACCAGATAGAAACTCAGGGACTTTTAGTTTCATTCCCTCAATTTAGAGATGAAAAAAAAAAATGAGGTTGATAGAATTTATGTAACTTCCCCAAAAGTTAGAACTAGAAGTATGACCCATAAATTCTGAATTAATCTATCAACCAGCGTGGTAGGTAAATACAGATAACATACCAAATTACTCTAGTTTCTCATTTTAATCTCTATGGTGATTTTTTTTCACTTTTGCTGAATTTTCATGGTGTCTCTTTATCCTTTTATTTGATAATATATATTTGGCAATGACTTAGAGGAGAACAGTAAAACAATTAGTGAGGATGAACAATAGTACTTACAGGGTTATAGAGGTGGTGGATGGACAGTTCAGCAAAATCATGGGGAAACCCTTCCCCCATACCCTACATCTATTGTAATTTTTTTCTTCTTGTTTTTGCAACACAACAATTATCAGTTTTGCTACAGCAGTCTTCTTAAAGTAACATAAAGTGACTGACATTTCTCTTTGGCTAAGTTCCCAAGCCATACATTTACATTTTCTATTGCGTGAAAAGATTACCCACAATATATGGCTATAAGCATGTGGCCGTGTCCAGACCATTTTCCTGCCCTGCCACTCACTGTAGATTTTGTTTTTCATCTTGTCATGAACACTCCCTTATTTTGCAATCTTGCTTGGAAAATGATTCATATCCCAAGGCTATGGCAGAAAGTATAAAGGCAAATTTGTTACAAAATGCCATTTTTGTGAGCTAAATCCCTTCTGTTTCCAAATCAGCAATTTGGGAACATAAGAGCCATTGAGGTGCAGTTCACAAAAGTCAGTCTCCTCAAAGGCTGTATTGTGCTCTGTTTTTATGAATTACTTGTTTAGTAAAATCACCTTCTCCAAACTCATAAGCCATATTCGTGTTTTCCAATTCAGTATCATCTGACTCAATTCTCACAAACAACAACAACAACAAAATAGAGTTTTTCTTACCTGTTCAGATACTAATTATTAACTTTAAGTTAAACATTAGCCAATATTCCTTATTGGATGAAATAAAACAACAACAACAACAATAACAAAAAACAAGTTGGAAAAATATGCCTTAAAATGACAACATGGAATCTGGACTTTCTTGAAGAGGACATTGATATTGCAGGAAGACAATTATACACTTACCATACAATAAAGTCAGGGATTCACTCCATCTTATTATGAAATATAAAACATGTTATTTAATATGAGATGAATATTTTTCTAAAATAAATGGTTCTTTAGTTGTTATATAAGAAAACTGATATTTCAATAACTTATTTCAATAATACTGTTTAGTCAGTAAGCCAGTAAGGTACATAAATAAGTACACATTTTCTTGAATGAAAGGCTCAAATTTAATAAACTTTGTGTTTTTTCAACTTGAGAGTAAACCAAGAGGCTTAAATTAATTTTTAAATAAAAATTAACACAGGGAAATATACTTTCATTTTAAAAAAATAATGGACCAAGATGAGATTCATGAGTTTGAGAGGGAAAAATTACCTAGGAATGGAAATAGTGCTTTGACCATGAAGTTATTTTTCCTAATGCTGGATGTGTGACAGCTGTACCTCCAAAAAGTGGAGGCACCTTTTCCCTGCCCAAACTCATATGCAGTCACCTTTGGCTACAAATTCAAGTGTGCCATAAACCAGACTTTGTGAGTGAGGGAGTTACTGGGAACAAGGGGTGGAGCTGAGCATCCCGGGGAACCTATGTCACATGTGGACTCAGGTTGCTCTTGTTTCTCCAAGCTTGGGCTTTCACCCAGGGGCTTGGAAGAACATGGAGGAAACAAGTGAGGAGAGACAAGTAGAGACTTAGAAGAGATACTTGAAAGAGACATGTGGGTCAGAGATACTTTGGAATGCTCTCCTTGGCAGAGACAAAGGGAGTTACTACCTTGCTGTATTTTGCATTCTGTTGAAGCTCTTTGGGGCCTGCTTACCCCCTTTCTTGTGGTTCCCCACTAGAAGGTACCTTAGACTTGCGGCAAGATTTTGGCTTCAGTAGCCCTTATTTATGCTAACCCTGTTTGGCTGGCCACTTGCCCACAAGGAGAATGGGTAACTTGGGGAAAGTTGTTGGGAAATTATTAGGAATATCATTTCTTCTTTTTCCTTTATGCACACTAATTCTATTAAAGATCTTTCACACTAAGAGTCTGCATCCTTTGCCTTTGTGTGGCAGATGGCGAGATACCTTTTAGAGCATACAACCCTTAACAGTTTGGGGTCTCTGCCCCTCAGTCACACACTAACCAACTGAAAGCAGCAGTTTGCTTGAACTGTTTATTCAAGAAAAGCACCAGAAATAAATATTTGTTTCTTTGTCATCTCACTTTGTTTTGAAACATATGTTTTCTCTTTCCTGCAGTCTGATTTCTACTATAATTGGAGGTATGGCTGGTTAGGAATCTGGTGCTTCCTCAGAGAGTCAGTCAGGTACTATGAAAGAGACAAGTGGTCCAATGTGATGGCATGTGCTATGCCATATTGCTGTCATATCAACCTGTACAGTGTCAGTCATGAACAAAATACTAAAATCAATACAAGAAGCATAACCAATACAGTCCAACAGGCCACAGTTTGAATCTCACTTTTTTATAAACTATGTAGCTGATAGTAAGAAATGTATTTATTCTGATCTTACTAAAGTAAGGATCGTTCTACATGGAAGGATTTTGCAAGGATAGAAAAGAATATGTGTAATGTTGACTAGAGTAGTAGCAAAAATATCTATTTTCCTTCCATTTTATGGAAAGACTTTTATGGAGTATGCCTATTTATGGCTATCTTGATTTAATATTCTATTTATTATAGATTTATATTAATCTTTTTTTTTAATTGTTATTTATGTCTTTTACATTTTGTATTCCCCTTGGGCAGCCCACCACCAATTCACCCGTGATCCATCTCCATG